>NQII01004606.1:0-10245 GCA_002778355.1 Clitarchus hookeri | reverse complement strand
TTTATAATAAGTGCAAATCTTATTTAAGCAATAAAAAGCGAGATATTCGCGAAAAACCGATTTTTATGACCTTTGACCTTCAATATCTTAAGACGCGGACACGATAACATTGGTGACTTTTGAGACAACATTAAGAACGACAAAACAAAGGCTTATACCAATTTACAGCTTATTATCTTTCATTCCGAGGTGAAACCCCTAATATGACTGGGCTACGTCGTGTTCTATCAGATAGTAAACGCGGCCATGTAAAAGTTTACCTGCAGGATTAACCAATTCACTGTACGTGCATGGGAAAAATATTTATTTCATACAATGCAATAGAAGTTTTCGTACGGTACGTTCAACAATTAATTAATAACAAATAATTGCAAAAAACTTACTGCCACGTCGAATTTCAAACAAATTTTCTAAACAAATCATGGGCCTACTTTCCTCTGCTAAAATCAAATGTAAATCTGACGGACGCAGTTTTTACATTAAGAGTACAATACTGCTGAACCTGCTCTTTCATGCACAGTATGCTGTGTGATAAAATACGCATAAAATATGTGATGACTTAATTTCGCTGGCGGTTGGGTGCAAGACCACAGTCGACGTTATACCTATGAGTGATGACCACCCACAACAGAAAACCACAAGTTCAAGAAACAAGAAATAACCCAAATACAAACAAATGTTTGGACTGCTGCGTAATAATGCTATTAATTTTCAATGCAAAAATGGCATAAAACGATGTCGTATGTTAAGACTAGTTCCAAAGCATATTGCCGTATAAAAGGAATAATATGTTATTTTCTTAGACAGAGCAAATATAACATATGGTACTTAGCTTTTGTTCGTCAGTTATTCTCTCCCCTTAAACTCGCAGTAAACGCATACCCCGTCAAACGTATACATTGGAATTTAAGTTTTAAAAAAACTACGAGATAATTTTTCCCCTGTAAAACTAAGTAATTTATAAAAAGCACCGTTTCGTTAAAAACTGGCTTACGTTCAAATCTGATGACGACAAACGGAGCAAAACGTTGACTAAAGCATGGCTCGGTTGTAATCATATTTGGGAAAACTATACGACTGAAATTGCAAACGAAATCCAGTAATATATTTAACTGTAACAAAAAAAAAAGCTCGCGAAAGTAAAATATTTAGGTTGCTACCGACCTGTCAGGATCAAAGTTGCCCGACGTTTTAGCTTTCCAGCAGACAAATTACGCAGAAAGGTCAGTTCAAGAACCCGGTAGGAGCTTAACAACACTACAATAAGAAATTACCAATTGGCAAGTACTTTATGACAAGTGGTATTCAGACACTGTCTACCCATTTGCAGTAAAAAAAATTTCAAAATAAAAAGTTACCCGACAGAAAATGTTTGATACTAAATTAAAATCCAAATCGGTAAAACAATTTTCTTTTACTGGGTCCGTTTATACTTTTGTTCCTGATACTTCACAGCCAGTAAAATAAGAACATCAGCACTTTTAACATACTCCACGTGAAAAGCTCTACGGTCGCACTGATCGGGGGGAAAAAATGAAAAAGCTGCAGACATTGAGAGGAGCGCTCGACAGCAACTAATCAGTGTTGCCAACAGGTTTTCAAAAAAATCCCGCTAGAACACACACAGAAATAAGATATTTTCCATTTCAAAAAGTTAAGATTTGTATAAAATAATTTAAAATCAAGTAATTGCTGTAAATGCAAATAAAATCATTTAAAATCAAGTAACTGCGGTAAATTCAACTATAACTTTACTATTATATGACTGTGTGTGTGTGTGTGTGTTTTTGCTCTGAATTATCAGGGTTAATTTCTGCATCCTCATAAGAGAGAGAGAAACAACTCATCGCTGTTTTATTGTTCGAATTTAATCCACTAAGTTGTTTTTCTCACACTGAAGGGGAAAAGCTACATTCCTCGCTAGGCGGGATAAAACATATTTATACCAATAAACTGAACTAAAAAAAAACTAAATTTAGCAGCGGGGGGGAGGGGCTAAATTGGCAACAGAGCCACAGACAGACGACGCGAGTAACGTTGAGCTGCAGTGTCGTGCCGCGATACGGAGACGGGAGTAACAGATGGCGTGGGAGCCGGCCATGTGACGCCCTTCGACACGGCTATCTGCGGCGGGGCCCCCCGGGGGACGCCCGGGGTCACCTCGGCGCCGCTGCGTCCTCGAGCGCAGGGCAGTCCCGCCGGAGGTCGCCGCTATCTCTCAACAAGCACCGCATCTCGACACCACCCATGTATAGTCTATTCGCGGTGTCTTCACATTTTTTCAATCAAACCGTCGAAAAATTACCCCGTGTATGAAGCGTCTGGTTGTTTCCTAGATATGAATCGTATGACAAGCGTTTAAACCTTTCTGTCAACATCAAATTAGCTCACGTTCGGTAAAATTTAACATTTACTTACATTTTGTCTATAAACTATAAAATTTCATTTATAAATAATACGAATAAAGACAGAGATAAATTAGGTGTGTTGGTAATGCCTGGTAAGAAGTAGTCCATATACAAAATGTTGTTACACTGAGTGCGCACGAATGTGGTGCGTTGTGCCTTTGGTGTAATTTTCCAGACTTGGTTCAGCTATTTTTACATCAGGCGGAGGAATATCCTGGAAGTCAAATTTTAGCAGGACTTCAGAAAAAGTCGAAGTAACGGTGAATGGATTACACTTGCACAGTCTAGTTAAGGCGCTCGCCTACCTAGACCTTTCGGGGCAGAGAAGCGCGGGAGCGATACGGGCGACACTCCCAAGCGCATCAAGTTTGCAATCGCCGCTAAGCGCAAGGCTCTTAACTGGCATGTAGTGTTCTCGTCGCGCCGCCTGCATCTACAGGACTTTAAGCGGTGGCCCTATCATTTTATTGGTTGAAAGTCAGAAGTAAGGTTCAAAGCTGACCCCTATCGTAGTTTCGCTCGTGTCCGGATAATATACTTCTTTATCAAAAAATTGTTTCAAATACGCAGTACACGCGCCAGGTACGCGGCCGCCTAAACAGTAGTTTGCTTAGCGTCAAGTGCAGGCAGTTCACGAGTTGCGTGCATTAAAATAAAATATTTGTTTGTGGTTACAGAAACTATTTAGTTGCAGCTTTCAAATGCGAAATTTTGCTGCTGGTAAAAACCAACATTGTTGTGCACGATAATGCGCTGATAGACAACTACTAAAGCCATTGGGTGTTACAGGCATTCGCGTGTGTGCCACTTATTACATTTGTGGCTTAATACCTCGTTGATAAGTATCGCTCAACTCACAACTCAATCTCTTATTCAACAAGACCGGAGTAAGCCTACAATTCCTAGTTCGGTCATCGTTATCTTGGTTTTTTTTTTTTAATTGCAGCACCGCCAACCAGTATTGCTGCTACAATCTTAATGTTTTCGCTGCGACTAATAAACACTAAAAAAATTTTGTCGCCATAAAACTGNTGTCGGCCATCCTAACTCTAGTTTTCCAGTGTTTTTCGGCATCGCACCAGGCGAATGCTGGGATAGTTCCTTAATACAAGCCCTGGCCTATTTATCTTCCCCATTCCTTAGCGTCTAGTGTTATCCTACATGACCTTGTCGCCGTTCGTGGACATTCAAAATACCTCATAAAAAAAAAAGCTAAGCTGCGAATACACGATGTGAGCTGAGTGACACACACAACAGTATTACTTCAGTAAAAGTACTTCCCAAAAATACAAATTGTAATTTATACATGTCATTATGTAAAAAAAAATGCTGTCTAAAATTTGATTATGCGAGAAAACAGCACTTGGAAGTAATACAAAACATTAAAACTGGATTTTAATTGTCCTGTATTACATAATATGATACATATATAAAAGTAATTTAAATTAAACGTTTTATAAACTGTTATTACAGTATAATATTACAATGTTATCAATTTTTAGGCAAGCATGACCATCTTAAACATTATACCAGACATTTACGTAAAGAAAGCACCACTGCGTTACAGTATACAAGATTTTACAGAGCCTAATGCTCTTTTTAAAAACTAATGTATTTAGCTCACCCTCCCCTTTTTTTATATTTCCTGCTATGTATTCTACAAACAAAAGCGTTAAAAACTGTTCGATATCAAATAAAACTGACTAAAAGCCATTGGTGATTACTCCAATGAAATTACCGTAAGTCTACTCTTGTTTCGGTGATACGGAATTAACACTTCTCAGGACACTGGATTACAATGCACTCCACTCATTAGCCTGTCAGCTGAAGCTTATTTATAAACCACATTCCCGGAGTAAAGTATTTTGCGACTTCAGAGCAAGTGTGCATGAGAAAATATTCTCCGCGAATTATAAGAACTGAAGTCGATCCCAACCAAACTACGCCAAGTGAAAGTAGCATGTACACAAAGAAAAATATTTAGTAGCTGGTAGTTTACGTCGAATAATATTTCGTTCACACAACAAAACTGCTCTTGTTGCGCAAGCATCCGCATACGAATCCCTTGAAACAAACAATGTATTTAAAAATAAATAATTTTGTTCGGCCAAACAACTGCTTAGTTGTTTCAATATTACCAGCATGTATTTAGTACTACCATTTAACACGTATATCATCATCCGTTTGTATGGTTTTGTAAAGTTCCCTACAGATAATGGTAGATTTAAATAACCAGTTTTTTTTTTTAATTTAGCTAAATGTTTTGTTGTCTGGAACAATCTCCGACGTTGTTAATGCCCGAATATGTTGTAACAACAAAACCGAAATGTTACATTATCGGTTTTTATTTGGTTTGGCTGCACGCACTACTATCGAGTTATTTGAAAGTATTTGTTCGAAAATAAACCTCGAGGGTTTGCATACAATTTAGGTGACAATCAGGATATCANAGAGTTATTTGAAAGTATTTGTTCGAAAATAAACCTCGAGGGTTTGCATACAATTTAGGTGACAATCAGGATATCAGTAGTGCTTTTCAGTGCGACTGGTAAAACGTTATGTTGGTATAAACCATAGACTAAATATGAGATACGCCGCTTATTCATCTTCTGCGCATGTACCCAACAATGACCTACCCCAAAGGAACACAACTGTCAAAGTCACATGGGAAAAATGATGATCGTGTTAGTTTGTATCGTAATTTTTAAATGACAAGCAATAAAATAATTTTACCAATTTGAATTCAATTAAACTGTATTACGAATCGGCTGGAGGAAGTATACAAATATGCTCAAAGNAAATAATTTTACCAATTTGAATTCAATTAAACTGTATTACGAATCGGCTGGAGGAAGTATACAAATATGCTCAAAGCGCTTGTTTAGTCATCAGTATTCTAACCTCAGTTCCAATCCACGCCGTATTTGCAGGGCGTATCGACAGAAAAGCAGTCCAATGTGAGGACCGGAAGACTGGTTGTGCGCAGCCAGCGAGATCGGTCTACCTCATCTTTAGTCTATGATATAAACAATCTCGAAGATATATTTTTTTCAAGTGAAAGCAAAAAGGAAATATACACAACGGAATATATATTATCTAGGGGTTCAACAGTAGTTGCCGATGATGACAGCTCACATTTAACGCCCTGCGTGAGTAAACTGAATAGCGCAGAGTCGGTATCAAAGCTCCTCCGGACCCGCTTCATCTTTGGCGTTCTCGTGCACAACAGTGTTAACGCGAAAGTCCTAATATAACTTTCATACCAACCGTGGTGAAATCACGCAGCTGACGTCAAACTATTAGTTGCTGGTAGGGAGGCGTCCAGCACGGCTCGTCGCATCAGCCTAATAAGGCTGATAATCCTGGAGGAAGGTTTTAATTCGTACTTCAAGGAAACAACACCCAACACGTCAAGCTGACTTTCATGATGTAAGTGGTTACATGCCTACTTACGTAAAGCGGGTTATGTGCAGGATGACCTTGAGTATGTATGAATAAGTTAGGATTGCTTAGTAAACTATCCCCTGTTTACCCCGAAGGTACAAGTGCAATGGTGTTAGAAAGCACCAATTGAAAAAAAAAATCTACGTTTCAACTTGGCAGAGATAAATCTACACGTAGTTCTCCGCCTAACGCGTGGCGGAGGGGAGGGGGAATCAAGGGCTCCACCCACCTGGAACTATTTTACGATCCCGAGTCACACGAGCAAGCGTGAGCGCCAAGGGCGAAACTGACTTGCGCATCGAACACCCCATCGCCTCTACGCGCAAGACACTGACCTGCCGTGCCGTTTTTTTCGTTGCGCAGCGTGCAACCATGGAACTGTTTTTAAGTCCTGGCCATTACTTTGGAAAGTTCTCCCACCACACAAGGCGTTCTGTAGAAACTCGCCCTTTGTTGAAAGACTAATGAGTATTATCCTGTGGCGTCTTGCAGTCAAAAGCAATTCACGAAANGTAGAAACTCGCCCTTTGTTGAAAGACTAATGAGTATTATCCTGTGGCGTCTTGCAGTCAAAAGCAATTCACGAAATGTTCACGTAAGTTAATGGTGTATTTTTTCTAGAGTTGAAAATTGATAAACGGGTGGCTTCAATACAATTTTAGGTATAAAAACTACAGTAAAGAAATTTTGTAGTAGTAAAGATACCTAGAGTATAAATTGTTATTATGCGTGATTGTTTAAATAAGTGGGAGTGAAAGACAAAGACGATTGCGTTTGTTGTACGCGTAAATATCACCCCAATGGATACTTCTGAAATATATCAATCTACGATACACTCAAGACTTACAAATTGGTTACAAGTGAAATATACTGTCACACAATNACTTCTGAAATATATCAATCTACGATACACTCAAGACTTACAAATTGGTTACAAGTGAAATATACTGTCACACAATGCGAATTACAAAATATAAATTACAAAATTAGAGTAAACTGAAAATACATTGAGAATATAGTACAAGATACAAAATAAAAGTTGCAATATTACACATCATTACATCGGATAGTCAAAATTTGCATAAGACTAAAGATACTATCATAGATACACGTGTACAATGAAAATACATAAGGGGAAATGTTATAAATTACTATTGCAACGTCTTGTCATTGCCTTTTTATCACACAGGCCTATGAACTGCTGGTAAATGTTAGTATAAATATATATAGATATGAAATTCTAAAATATTAATCAATTGTGTAGAAAATATGGTCCAGGAAAAAGTTTTACAATAACTTTTTAAATTTTCTAGAATTTTCCTTGGCAATTTTTTTAAAATTTGCCTAAACTTTGTTGTATAGCTTTATGCAGGAAGAATGGGCACCTTTTTCAACTATCTTTAAATGATTGCTACGTAGATGTAAGTTTTCACTGTTTCTTGTATTATATGCGTAGATGTTATGGTTACTTACGAAATGTGAAGGATTTTCTACTAGAGAGGTTTTAACTGGGTAAATATACTGTGATGTAGGCGTCAGTATGATCCAAGTTTTAAATAAAGAACAACATGTATTAATCCTTTTAAGCTTTCTTTTGCAGAAGGAAGATGTGCATACTATTAGATGAAATAGTTCAAAAGAGAATACCAAAAAACAAAAAAAAATTAAGAGGAAAAGTGCGAAGTGGGTTTGTTTGAGAACAGAGATTTTTAGAACATATAATGAGTTACATATTACCAGCAATGATTCCGGAACAGATTACCAGCAATTTTTCTGTTAGCACAGATCAACAAACGCAGGTTGTATACCGAAAAGTTGGCTCTAAGAATTCTCATAATTAAAAAGGCGCCATTTTCACTGCCTTGAAGTCTGCCATATTACATATTAATTGAAAAATTCAACATGACTTTTTACATTAAACTATGCCACTTGTTTATCTAGGCAAACTGAAATAATACTCGTAGTTTTGGTTAACTAAAGTCATTTTTAAACGGTGCTTAACAAATGTATGAATGTGTTGCAAACACACTGTTGACTGATCAAAATTTGATGAACAAAGAATATAACTTTTCTGCAAACCAAATATGAAGAAGACTTTTCACAAATTAGTTATTTCATTATAGCACTGCAAAAAAAAAATATTTCGAGACTGATGTAGTTAGTTGTCTCTATCGTACCTTCACTTCTATAATACGAGATAAAGTATCGATTTTACGCTTGAACCTCAGATTATCGCTTCCTGGAGATGAAAATTTTCGTTGGGTAGAGATCTCAAAACTCTCTGTGAGAGAAGGAAAACTATAACGCCAACTTCTTCGTTTGGATCAAACTTATCACCACGATTAATTCGAGGACAGTCACGAAGAAGAAAAAATTAACATAGTAATGCATTAGATAACTATATTTTCAGGAATCATCAACATGCTCGTGTGAAAAAATTGATAAGTTAGTAAAACTGCACTATTAGGAATAAATAATTCTACCTGACAACCGATTAAAGCACATAACTATGTTCAAAAATTGTCACGAACGCGTGGAAATTGGATTTTGTATAAGACTCTAGCATCAAAAGTTCCTTTCTGACTGTTTGTGTGAAAAACAAGTCACATAATAAATCCGTTCTTTATTAGCGAAAACCAAAACGTTATTTCCCGCTAAAGACAGGGTTAAAATGGATAAAACAACACTACAAGCTAAGACCGTTCCCCTACTCTCGAGTGGCACATTGCTATCATTCTTCACACTTGGAAAATTGACAAGGTAAAGTAACGGGAGCATAAATGGAGAAATGATGGGTAAGGTGGCAGAAATTGGTTCACCACGAGAAAAAAAACCCATACGAGAATCTTCGACCGAAAAGTTTCCCGCTGCCGGAATTGGAATTTCAATCACACCCGGGACCTACTTTGTTAATAATAATAGTAACGATTGTGGAAGTAATATATCTAGAAAGAACAGTTGGAGTAGGAACAGGAGTAGCAGTAGCAGGGGAGGTGGTGGTGGTGGTGGCGAATCAATTACTTTTGTGGAGAACCTTAAAAAAATTGCTAAAAGAATAAACCTTAAAATGTCTGTAATCTACTCAAACAATTAAATAATTACAAAGTAGCAATTTCTCATGGTATTGGAATGAAAATCACTTCTTCATACTCACCTCATCCACCCGCGAGATTGCCCGGCTTGTATGGAGCCCGCTAGGCGGAGCTGTCAGCTGATGGTTGGCCGCCAGACGGCTACGCCTGCCACACGTGTGCTGCAAACCGCACAGCAGCCGGGAGTTGCGTGTAGACAGTGGCCCAGCTACAAGGCGTCCCCAAGATATCGCGAGACTATGCGTTCCCCCGAGTTTTCATGGCCACCGTTTAATCCGACACCTTATCACCGAGATAATATCTACGCTCATAGTGACGTTATCCTTGCTGCTACCTCGTTACACGGCCGCTATTTTCGGTAATCGTAAGAGGAAAAATTTAACCTGCATTAAAAGCACTCGAATTTGACGTCTGGGAAGATGATACCGCATATATTTATATTCAATATTGCTACATTCAATTAGTTGTGGCGAAATATACCCTCCCGTTTGTAAACAGGAAATACATTTAATAAAAGTTTCCGTTAGTGTAAATAATTTTATATTCCATATAAATACTAGCTGTGAACTGTTTAAAAATGCTTCTATTGCCTCTGTTTCTGGTCAAAATGACTATCTGTGCTCGTCGAGATATTCTAACATTTATATAAAATAATCGGAAATGGCCATTAGCTTTCAAATTCCATCGGGCTATTTTCAGTAACACGCAGTGTGGTCTCGTTTACAACTCAAATTAAGACCCAAACACTTTCTTATCAAAGATAGTAGGGCACGACTACGCGTTATTTCAGCTACGAATGAAAAAGTGGAAATTCGAAAAGATCAAAACATTATAACTTATCAACACCGTAACAAGCCCTTTATTATGCAAACGAGGTTTTCACGTGGGCATGGGCGAACATGGTATATACTCACGCAAAGGTCGATTCGGCTTACGGCATGTTCATTCCTACTTGCACAAATTTGAGTTTTAAAATAGTCTCTATTTTTGCATACGGACATTTGTTAAAAAAATAACTCAATATTTAGAATCTAATAACATTCGTAAACGTTTTAATACAGTTTGTAAATGATTATTCAGTTTTTTTTAAATGTACGTTATTTAGCCTATTTATAATGGTTCCTGTATTCCACCATTAGCACAGTATGTCCCACAAAGCTACCTTACAGTTATCCAAATGTATGTTCCGTATCGTATATTGTGTCCTCTACCTGAATTGAACATATTACAGTACGTAAACAAAATAGTCCAACATCCGCATATTCGACGATATTCGTCTGGCTAAGCTCTCTTCTACACAA
>NQII01004605.1:73978-198324 GCA_002778355.1 Clitarchus hookeri | reverse complement strand
TGGTGAGATGAAGTGACTCTGGAGCCTTGGCGGAATGCTAGGGTGGGGGGACGGGAGCTCACCGAGAAAACCCGCTGGCCATCGGCATAGTACGGCTCCATTCCCACAAGCAAAGTCACAAAAATAAATACACTGTAAAAATTTGTTGTAAATTTTACTGAGAAATATTTTGTACCCATACTAACGTTTGTAAAAATACAATAATATCCTTTGTTGAATTTATCCCTTGTAATATTACAATGGTCGCATTTGTAATACATGTAGTAAAAAGTTTGTACCCACCAGGAATCACTGTGAAAATAAAGTTACAAATCGTTGCAGTCTATCAGTGGCGTTCTTATGGGAGGGGATATGAGTGACAATTCTTCTCCCAGAAGAAAAAAAATTTATTTTAATTTTCTTTTTAATTAAATAACAGATGCGTGTTTTAATCCAATAACACACATTCATAATACTTTATTTTTTCTTCGTATTATATAAGAGTGGATTAATTTTAGGCCTATAAGGCAAACCAATTTTATAACAAACATACGAAGTGTCGATGTTCCTTTGCTTGCGAAGGCTTCTTTTTTTCTGTGCCTCGCTGTATCAGTCGTGATAAGTAATTAGTATCCCTTGAGTTATGTTGGTCGTGTGGTTCAAAGACGTGTGGTTGTAAAACAAAGAATGTGGCTTCGAGGCTCTCGTGCAGACACGTTATTCCTTTATTTGTGAATTATACATCGGAAGCAATTTTTCATCATTCTTCTTAGTGGTTTATTCATCACATTTGTTTTTTATAACAAAAAAAGGTACTTTTATTTTCATTTATCAATAATTTGCATTGTTATACATACAAACCTAAGTGTTGGAGGTTTTCCCCATTAAATAAATTTTCAGTTCTGTAAAATATCCGTTCGGCAAGAGAGTGGCCAAGGATTTTTCTTGTAAAAGTATAACAAAATTGCAGTATAATTTCAGTGTTTACAAATATTAAAATATTTTGTTATTACCACGTTGTAAATAACTTTCATCGTTGCTGCCAATCACATTGAAAATATGTGATCTGGTTTGTTCGTTTAACTATATGCAGTTAAGGGAGGTGAAATATTTCAAAATTAATCTCAAATTTTTTCAATTAACAGCAAAACGGGTAACTAGAAGAATAAAATACATTTTATATATAAATCGCTCAAGCTGCATAATAAATAAATTAATTTTTTAATTTTTTTTTACAGATTTATTAAGTAATATTTTATAATTAAATATGATCTAGAATTATTTACGAATGTATGTATTAGTACCTGAGGACTAACATGTCAACATACTGCACTTCACACATACATGGAAAGTGGTTCACACCTAAACTCACGTCAAGGTCCCGTTGTCTGGACCGTCAGATTTCCATCTAATGCGCGGCAGAAATATTTCATAATTTTTTTATCTTTATTGTCACATATATTACATTGACATTGTGTTTGACTTTCTCTTACATTTCCAATCTTTTTTTTGGAGGTTTATTTGTGCTATAACTCTTTTTACGCTAATTAAATAATTTTCACTTGTAAATTTGCAGCAGATTTTTCGGTAATTTTTCTTTACTTGGAAGTGTATGCTTTTTTCTACCAAGTTTTTTTTACAACACATAATAATTTTATGGTATTTTAATTTTTACCAATAAAATATAATTGCTTGTATGTTATTGCTTTTAAATGTTAGCTGTGCGTGCACATATTAGTACATTATCCCACACAATACCACTTCAGCACAGTCAGTCCTTTGTCCATACACACGGTCCAGTAAGAGTCTTCTTCCACAAACAGAGAACTAACATAAGAATCTCGACTGCTAAATTTACTTACACACGCCGGATTCATAGTGTTTACGAAAAACAGTCTGTATTATTTAAATTCCTTGTAACACTGTCAGATTTTTTCGCATAACTACTTCAAATAAATTTGGTCGACGAATGTTTGAAGTTCATGATGACACGAAAAAGTGACGAGTGCCACCACATATGTCATATTAAGTCCATACATTCAGTTTCCATCACGCAACTTGAACATGGGAAGAGTTCCAAAACTTCTTCGATGTATGAGGTATTCAGCCAATCACATTTGTGGGGAACGAAGATAGTCGTTACTAACCCATGACTATTTAAACATATTAACTATTATAAAATCTGTAATTTATCACGTGTTTTGATAAGATGACCATGGAAAATTAATATAAAAATAATTTATCTACATAATCAATGAGCCTGCTTTTTTAACGTGGATGAAATAATTCTTATGACGTTCGTAAAAGCTTAGATGACAGGTAAGCCTCGAAGCATCGGTGACAGCGATATCATTAGATATAGGAAGAGAATCATATGTAACGCTAATGAGACGATCACAAATACACACGTATCTTACCGAGACTCGAGCCCAGAAACTCACGTACCGCAAGTTGGCGTGTAACCAACTGCGTTACAGAGCTAGTATTCGCAGCATCAACTTTCGTTCTACTTAGTCTAATGTTTCGGTAGATGGGTTTTACTTACATTGAATATTTACAGGGCCATTATTTTGAAAATAAGTGTTTCAACAACTTAAGATATGTATTTTCACATGTCTTGCAGTAACGCTAAATGTTTGAAAAGTTTTTGGTTTGCAATTATTTGATTGGTTGCCGAGATATGACCGTTAATGCTCCGTGTTCTCTTTTAGCGACGTAGTACAAAAATGCCCAATAAAAAGGGCTCTGTATAAGAGTGTATGATGCAACTATGTTAATGTCAGCAAACAAAATTTGGTTCCATTTTATTAATCATTTTAATTGCCATGAAAAGGATATCTGAGTTATTAACATGGCGATTATTTCAAAATTGAGTTTCTGATCCTCTTGAATAATTTAAGTTCACTTGGTCTAGTGTACCACTTATTGTATAACATAGCACATTATTTGCTACATAAACCATGCCCTGACATTAAATCCACGTTAGGGTATTTATAGTGTGCCATAAAAAAAAAGCAAGGCAATTTTGGATTACGGAAATTTACTACGCGTAGTTGGCATGCGCACTCCATCCCATTTTCGTTTTACGTTCTTATTACGTAAGGAATTTTTTCAAGGCCAACTTCATCTATTTTCAGTGGTGGTTTACAGCTGAATTAATACAAATTTAAATGCATTTCGGTAGATTTGCGTACATGACAAATCCAATATTACTGGATATAGTTTTTCAAATATCTTATACTTGCATTGTAACAGATTTAAAAAAAAAGAAGAGAAGTGGTAGCCTTTCAAAATTACCGCACGGAATCTAAAACACATTACGCGAATTCAGACAAGAAGGTAATCTAGAAAGTCGTTATTTCAAAATGAAAGAAGGCATTTCTTAAGGCGAGTTTACCGCGATACAAAAAAAGGAAATTAAACAACAGGTACCTATAAAACAAACATTTGTAATTTAGTACACCATACATGATTATATTTTAAAAGGTTTCTATAAACTTTCATGTGTCACGATCTGTGTGGTTTATTTTCAGTAGAAATATTTTACGAGTGTGTTTTTTTTTTAAATATCTTTGGCACAGTTTTCATTGAAACAAGAAGGGAATATATAATAATTATTATTATAGTGGCGAGAAATGTAATTGCCATTCGTAACGTGTTACGCTATTTCTTTCGTGTTCACTAATCTCACTCCACACGATGTGTTAAAAGAAGAGGCACTGTGACGTTGGCGAGAAACGTTCAGTCCGAGCGACATGGTGTAATAATCCTTCCATGGAGAACATATCATGCGCTCTCTCTTCAACCCTCTCCCCCTCTCCGCGAGAGTTGATGAGGACGAGGCTCCAGTTTTTGCGAATCTAATGACACTGCAAGCTATGAGTAATTTCGCCCCTGGGCGGCGATCACAGGATCTATTCTCTCGAATGCAATAGAGCCTCAAGAGAATGCGCGCGGGCAAGAGGAGATTCGCAAAAAAATTTGCCACCTAAGCACTTTTGAAACTGGCAACATCATGTAGGACTTCTTCACTCTTTATTCTCTATTATCTATTATACGTGTAAAACGTAACTAGGGGAAGGGTAGACGAGTAGCGTCTCTCTCTCCCTCTCTCTCTTTCTCCCGTTTTTCTGCAAAGGACAGGAAAAAGACAAGTACTGTGAATAACCCAGCAGGAATTATCGCCAAGTTCTAGGTGCTGAGCACACATAAAATCACGAATAATACAATACAATCAATTGTGTTTGTCATTTTATATTTTGCATTTAAGTAAATCCCACATTGCACAGGAGCAAGAATGAAAAGCTCAACACACTGTTATGATTGACCGCAGAAATATTTGTCGCTTGTTTCGCAACAGAAATTGTAAAGCCTTCAAATATTTTATTTTCACAAATATATTTATTTTAAAAAAACCGTATACATTTAAAAAATACGGAACCCGTACCAACACACATATAAACGAACTCATAAAAACTTGCGCGTACATATTACTTACGCAAGTTTTCCGTTCCATTTATTTGCGAAATTGGTTGATTGCATAAAAATTTATTTCGCGTTTGCAGAAGGACGCACGAATCTGAAGGAATATTAATAATAACAATAATAACTGGGAGTTACATTATTGAACACAAATGTAAATACAGGAGAAAAAACATAAGATTTACTAACGCAACTAAAAAGGCTAGTTTCATCAATAGGTCTACATATATTTAAGTATTTACAAAGTACTCAACGGTTTATATGGTATTATTATGTAAGGAAATATCTTACCAGAAGGAATTTCACTTTATATTTGATTTTAATGAGTTCAAATATATATGCCAATAACCGAAGCTCTTTGGTGGCTGTAGCTTCCAAAAATGGTGGATGGTTGAGGCTATTCCTAGCGAATTTACTAAAATATGTGCTATCTCAGCATGCTAGTATTGAGTTAAATTTGTTTAAAATTCCGGAAAAATGATATATATGTTGGTAAGTATACCGACTATCAACTGATTTTTTTTATATTTAAATTCTTCTATTAAAATCACATAAAATTAACCTGTTCACCACAAATAATTTATTTTGTACTACATTTCAATTTAAAAACATATTTGACCACTTGTTATACAAACTATGAAGTAAAAAATTATAAGAAACAAAAACAACAAACACAAGGAAAATGAATAAGGAGTTACTTATAGAGCTAATGAGCCTCTTTTCTCTTCTTGGGTGCAATCAATTTTTAATGAATTTCTTCAAAGCTTCGATGGCCTTGAAGTCTCGCTGACAGCAATGTCATTAGGAGTGGAACCAAAAACATATGCGACAGTAGCGAGGCAATTACAGATTCACGCTTGTCTCACCCAGGACTCGAACTCAGATAACCTCGCACCATACGCTAGCGGACAACCACTGCATTACGGAGGTGAGATTCGGACCAATAACTTTGGATGTAATCAGTCTAATGCTTCGAATGATAGGGTTTACTAACCTGAAATATTTATAGACTCGTCATTTTGAATGTAATTGCCTGCTCCACTTAAAATAAATAACTGAGGTTTACAAAACCGACCACAGCGCTACTTGTGTGAAGAATTTAGTAGAAATTAAAAACATTGGTTGCGGAGAGGAAATGTGGCATAAATATTTTATTTCTTCAATTAGGGTTATCTTAAAAAAAATTGGAGAACAAAAGTTGATATTCTTTGGCATACGTGATGCTTGTGATAAATACTTTTACCATACAAAATGTCGTCGAAATTGGCGTAATGGTACGTCAGGTTTATCAATTAAAACTGAAATAATTGCGTGGCCACCATTTTGAAAACAGAAGCCTTATCTTTTTTAATCAGATATGTTTATATCGGTTACTGTAGTGTTAGTTGCCTGCCAAATTTGGCGAAAATCGGCGCAGTTGTCTTCGAGATATAGCATACAATCTTTATTTGTTGTTGTAGTGATATTTCCCAAACTACTGGACCAACAACTGTACCCATCCCTATATTAAATGCTTATATGATGCACTTTCAACGTACAAAATGTGATTTTGATCTGTTGAATGGTCCCCGAGATATGACATAGCACCCTAAGTGTCCGGCGTTGTAAAAAATTATATACCTCTGTGGTCCTTACTAAGTACTATATGTGTACCGAGTTTGGTGAAATTCGGTTTACGTGTTCAAAAAATATTATGTTAGGACTCGCACATGCACAGACACACACACATACACACAAACAGAAAAGTGATCTCTTTAGCCTTTCTATCCTTCGGTAAGTCGGCTGAAAAGTGTTTCTAAATGAGACCCTCCCGTACTTGTCACAAATATTTGTTTTTCTCGTAGTCACTTATTACACTTGTATTCGCATGTATGAGATATGAAACATGCATCAACCCAAGAATGTTCACTTGGTCACCCATACCACTTTGCCTCAATTTATCTCTATGTTTATCATCGTAGAAAAGACGGCCACATACTAACACGCTGCAACATCGTCACTTTCATCTGAACTGTCCTGCAGCGAAATGTCTTCGTCACTGGAGTCCTTAGAATTCTCAGGTAGGTAAGATTTGTGATTAGTACCTAATTGTTTCATGATAGTAGACACACTTTGTGTAACTATGTTTTTAGGCCTCCCTTTTGCTTTCCAAGAACCAATTTCTTACAATTAACTGCTTTCTAATTTCTACCAAAATTTTCAGTCTTGCTTATTTTGTATGGTAATGATGTGAGAACATAAGCACTTCCACTTCTGCTCAAATTTATAATTGAAGGGCATTTGGGGAGCAGTGAAATATCTACTTGTCAGACCATTACTGCATCGCTGCAACTAGGCTAATATGTCTGTACTGAAGTGTGTTTTGAGTATTTAGTTATTCTCTGCAAGTGGGTCCATTTCGATCCGCTTATATTTTTNATGTCTGTACTGAAGTGTGTTTTGAGTATTTAGTTATTCTCTGCAAGTGGGTCCATTTCGATCCGCTTATATTTTTAAGCTCTTTTCTCGTGTCTTGATAATTTGAGGATTGTGAGAAACCTGCAAATTCACAGTCCGAAATATGTTTCGGTTAATTCGAAACACGCCTATTTGTTTTTAACGATTCGGCAAATGTTTCCATTGTATTTGCTGTGTTACATGCAGCACAAAAATTTTGCTTCTATAATGTTTGTAAAGACTTAAATGCGTTTTGGTGAAGTCAATCTTCTGCTTTTTTAGCACATTAAATTTTGAGTTGAAACATAAATACCTATATTTAGTGGCTACATCTCGTGAGGCGAGTGTGTTGGTAAGCAGATGATGGACACACGACTTGCCCTTGACTTTTCAGTAAGAGAAATATTTCTAGTATGAGAACTGTGTCCGTCTAAAACTAGCAGGACTGAATCCTCTTAGGAAGGTTTCGGAAATGTTACGAAATAGTCAAACCACATGCTGGAAATATCCGTCTGTATTCACCCTGATGCGTGACATGCTGAGAATGAACATGTTAGGCCCCAATGCATTAATTCATACTTAATGTTTTCTGAGCCCCACTATTAAAGGTGGATCATAGGTTCCGTCGGCATTCGTACAGGCTACTTTAGTGTCTAAACAGCCTCTTTCCGATGATGTCAAGCANGTGGATCATAGGTTCCGTCGGCATTCGTACAGGCTACTTTAGTGTCTAAACAGCCTCTTTCCGATGATGTCAAGCATCCAACATTCTTTTTATCCGTTAAGAAAATGACTTTGCTGTGCTCGTGCTGCGCAACAGTTTTTCCGTTTTCATCTACTTCGTAAAGATGGCGAGGATGATGACTGATTTTTCCCAGTTCGGTTCCATACAAGTTAAACAATTTCGAAAAACTATTACTTTTGAAACGTTTCACTCTTGCAGATGATNGTGGATCATAGGTTCCGTCGGCATTCGTACAGGCTACTTTAGTGTCTAAACAGCCTCTTTCCGATGATGTCAAGCACCCAACATTCTTTTTATCCGTTAAGAAAATGACTTTGCTGTGCTCGTGCTGCGCAACAGTTTTTCCGTTTTCATCTACTTCGTAAAGATGGCGAGGATGATGACTGATTTTCCCCAGTTCGGTTCCATACAAGTTAAACAATTTCGAAAAACTATTACTTTTGAAACGTTTCACTCTTGCAGATGATGTTCCCCGAGGACTTCTCATAGCTAACTGAGGGCGATGCCTTAAGAACCCTCTTGGCCATTTTCTTCTTGAAGAATTTTTTTTCATCTGAAAAAGGACATTCAAAACCATTTTATACCTAATTGAAATGTTCTGTATTTGGTATATATTTTCTCCTCAGTTCATAAAACCTGGAATACAGATAAACACAACAACGTATTAGCTGTGATTATAATTCATTTGTTAACAGTGATCGTTTACCTAAAATAAACTTGACAAACTCTCCAGGAGACATATTTGGGTCTTTCACATAATGTTTAGAGTTTATTTTGGAATGCCATCATATTTGAAGGCTCACTTGTAGTCCATTTCGCCTACTCTCGTACAGTGAACAGCACGAATAATCATTCCATTATTCCACTTCTTGCGTTTTCGTGGTGACATCACAGACAAAATAATTTTCATAGTTAGAATTTAACGAAATAATTTATGNTTTTTCGTGAAAAGTCCCAAAACAAATCAGTGCGTAGGGCCTCACGCGAATTACGGATTCCAAAAAGTTCTCTTCGTGATATCTTACACAAACTTTTATTATTTCGTGCATACAGAGTGGAAATTATTCAGGGTTTGTTGCCCAATGACGCCACATGTCGGTATGAATTTACAGTCGAAACATTATCACGTATTGAGGGCGATAAGGGCTATCTGAATCGTGTTGCTTTTCCTGACGAAGTGGCCTTTTTCGTTACCTACTTTCCGAAGGAAAGAAATGCTTATGAGGTCACTTTCTTGCCTGTCTGTCTGTGAGTGTGTGTATGCGTATGTATGTGTGCCTGGGCGGGTGTGTGTCCCCCATTTCAATTTCTTAACTCTTCAAACGAATTTCACCAAACTGTGTACACATATTATACTCAGTAAGGACACCTGATCTTTATCTTTTCGGGAACTTACTTATAAAATGGTGGATATTTTAAAATTTTGGGTGATATGTCATACCTCGGGTACCATTCAACATATTTAAACCAAATTTTGAATGCTGGCAGATCATTGTGTAAACGTTAAATTTGCAGATGGATATTTTTGTTGATATACCGTTTTGGAAATAGCTCATTTTTAATACTTTAATATTTTATAATATATCTCGCAAACTATTCTACCAATTCTCACACAATTTGGCATGTAAGTAATAATATGGTAGGCGCGGTAAACGTAAGTTATTGAACTTGATCAGTTAATTACTTTCAAAATGGTGGTCATACATATTTTTTAAGTTTATTTGGTAAATCTGCCACACCATTTAACCAATTTAGACCAAATTTTGTCTACTGAAAGTATCTATTATACGCAAAATATCAACCAACAAATAACCCCTTTTGTCGGCCATTTTGGAAGAGAACGCAATACGAATAAATAAAGTTATTATGTCATAACTCTGTCAACAATTAACGGATTACTACCAAATTAGGCAAACAAGTAGTACTGATGCAGACGATGTTAATTGATATGGTTTAAGCATACCAAAAATACATTTTCAAAATGGCAGCCATAAACCATTCTACCTTAGAATGCTATATCGTCCAAACCATGTAATCGATTTGAACTTAACTTTGTATGCTGGCAGTATATATTATATATATCAACTGCATGTACATAGAAAGTAAATAAAGTTGCGAGTAAATAATTTTTTGTCACATCTCGGGAAACAATTGACACATTTCTTCCAAACTTAAAAAACAAATATTACTGCAGCAAGTGGTGTAAACTGGTATGTTTAATTTAGGTCAGGAATTCATTTTCAAAATATAAATATAAATATTTTAGCTCAGTATATTTTACTAACCACACACATTCCAAGTTAACTTTGTATGCTGGCAGTACCTTCTGAAGCCATAACATTTCTCTATTTAGAGCCTCGTTTCTCTGCCATTTTGTAAGATACCCCACCCCTACCAATTAAATGTAATAATATTATCTCGTATCTCAGGAAACAATTAACCAATTCTTACAAAATTTGGCGAATATGTTGTACTGTGGTTGGCTAATATAATATATATATATAAATATATATATATATATTTAACATATAGCCAAACGTGCCATACTGGCATTTTGGAAACACTTGAATTTCTTAAGTGGTTTTGGGGATCTGACCTTGAAACTTAGCAAATTTATGAAAATATGAGTAACAAACATGCGTATAATGGAGGTTCGAAATTTTTTTTTTTTTATTTCGCAATACTTTTCGCATTCAAGTTTTGTCGAAATATTTTTAACTGTTAATTTAGATACGACATAAATACCTACAATTTCCATTTAGCTATACTATTTTTAATATTAACAACTGGCTTGTAAAAATTTATATATATTTATAATTGGCTGTCATAGCACTAATTTCTGCCAAATTTGGCGGTATCGGTTTAGTGTTTTGTGAGATATAATGTCAAAACTTTACGTTTTCAATTGAAACCGTCCCTTAAAACGGAAGAATTACATGTTTCTGAATTGGATGTGAACTATCAACAATTTTGATTCTAATTTTTCTGAATGTTTCATGAGGTACAACATACAAATAAATTAATTAAAATGGCCGCCATTTTTATATTAAAAACTGAGATGATATAAAAGCGTACTGTTTGTGTTGAAGTTCGGTGAATGGCTTCGAAAGTTTCATAAGGCGCTCTTAGAGTGACGCAAAAGCGTGTCTTACTACCAGAAATACGGCTTAAAATGCAGGAGCCGAGAAAATTATATTATTATGAAATAAAATACCATTTTCATAAAGAGAGTGAGAGAAAAAATACAGAAATTGCTCGAAAATCTACAGACACAATGTCTTTGAAAGTCATTTCATATTATAGCTTCGTAAAAAAAAAAAAAAAAAAAAAAAAAAAATCTTTCTTAAGTAATTCTTTTCCCAACAAAAATATTTTCGGTTTAGTTAACAAAGAAATTTCCTAGTCTTGTACATTTCAAGTATGTGGGTGTGTACACATTCTTTTTGCAACAGTCCTAAAATAATCATTCAAATTATCATGGGGTTTTTAGTGTCGTATGTTCGAGGTAGTTGTTAGTATATGGTTTCAGAGTGTGCGATAGAAGACAACACCACTAAATAACTGAAGGTTAATTACTTCTTATGAACAAACCCCATATTGCAATATTCTTTAATAAACAACTACGCAATAGAAGGTGCAGTTGTATTGGTTTCTCGTTAACCGTCCTGTATATGAATAACAATTTCGCCAACGTATAATTTCTGTCCCCAAACGCGAGTTACTAGAGATTTCAGTTGCTAACATGACCAAGAAATAGATTTTATTTAAATGGTGAAAATAAAACAATACTCACGCCATGATTTATTCTATAAGTTATTTATTCCCTTGTTGCATACTCTCGACGGAAATAAGTATATTTGGTGTTGATAACGTCTTGGACGACGTTGGGCATCTGTGGCACTAGTTCAGAGACTCAGGAGAAGAGTAACACGCGGTGCCACAAGGAGAAGAAGAAACAGAAAGGAGGAAGTGAAGAAGGAGTCGGATGTTGGGTTGAGGCGGAGAGAATATTGGGTTATGCGTTGTGGCGGCGCNGTCTTGTACATTTCAAGTATGTGGGTGTGTACACATTGTTTTTGCAACAGTACTAAAATAACCATTCAAATTATCATGTGGTTTTTAGTGTCGTATGTTCGAGGTAGTTGTTAGTATATGGTTTCAGAGTATGCAATAGAAGACAACACCACTATATAACTGAAGGTTAATTACTTCTTATGAACAAACCCCATATTGCAATATTCTTTAATAAACAACTACGCAAAAGAAGGTTCAGTTGTATTTGTATGTCGTTACACGTCCTGTATATGAATAACAATTTCGCCAACGTATAATTTCTGTTCCCAAACGCGAGTTACTAGAGACTTCAGTTGCTAACATGACCAAGAAAGAAATTTTATTTAAAGGTTTAAAATTAAAATAATACTCACGCCATGATTTATTCTTTAAGTTATTTATTCCCTTGATGCATACATATATAGTCTCGACCGAAATAAGTATATTTGGCGTTGCAAAATTGGTTTGATAACGTCTTGGGCGACGTTGGGCATCTGTGGCACTAGTTCAGAGACACAGGAGAAGAGTAACACGCGGTGCAATAAGGAGAAGAAGAAACGGAAAGGAGGAAGTGAAGAAGGAGTCGGATGTTGGGTTGAGGCGGAGAGAATATTGGGTTATGCGTTGTGGCGGCGCGGTATTCTTTACCAAGATCTACACGAAACTTTGTTCCCTCCTGTACAGATTTTATTACCATCAAACTTTATCCTTACCTGACATTCTCGCTTTGCTTCCGGTTGAAGACGTTGAAAGATAACTTGAATAAAAGATATCGTATTTTAAGCGTGGTATGTTTCAGAAGGGAACTCTTCTAAATTCATTTCACTGGGTTTATGAGTGTGCGTGTATATATGTGCGTGCGTGTGATATAGTGTTGGATTTACCCATTACTTAACCACATTTGAAATAATTGACATGAAATATAAGGTGAAAGAGAAAAAGAAATTTCGTCAAATTTTTTGATGCAAAGCAGAACTGTGCCGAGATCCTAAATAATATAGTTTGGAATAACTAGCAAATTTAATTTCAAATTAGAACGCTACTTAAAATTTTTAATTATCCTCAATTGTATAGAGAACTTTTCGTGTTTTAGTGCCTGGAGTAATCGTCAGATTTTTTTCTAAATACGTTTTAGCAGTTATATCAAAATATATATTTAAGACTTCTGCGAGAATGCAAAAAAAGTTTATTTTACTTTATATTTGTTTTATTTTAACAAAGTGAAACTCCGAGTTAATTTCAAAACACATCTACATCTGCTGGCGCATTCCTCGATCGCGTGGTGAACAGTGAGATAGATTCTGACTAACTTGATTAAATAATTATTTGGAAGTATTTCTCTTTTACAACCTGTAGAATATTTGCATGTGACAATAGCTTCTTTCAAATAATTTCTTATGAAAAATTTGAATGTATTATAATACACATACTTCACATAAAATCACTGTGCTAGAAGTAATTCAACTTGCATTCATTTAGTACCACCCTTAGAGTTAACTAAAATATTAATACACCCTTGCTAGGAATGAAAATAAGAGACCTGCAGCATCAATTACGCGTTTCGTTAGCCTTCCAGAATGATTATGGAAAAAAAGAAGAATAAAAAGCTATCTAACATGCAGAGAGCAATTACTATGCATTGATTTAGTGTATAATTTCTCTCTTCTTGGTTTTTTAAGTATTTTCTTTGTGAATTTTATTTTGAAGACACATATAGTTAATATAATAAAGGGTGCAAGAACAAACCTCGTAATTCATCAGATAAATACCTACGATCGGTTCACAAAAAAAATGGTCAAGCTGGCAAAAGGAAAAGAAATATTGCTCGCTACAAAACTTGTAGAGCCATTCCACATCGTACCACAGTTAAACATTTTTCTTACAATAACATACATAATAGGTAAGACGTTCATATTTTTAGGGAAGCTACAAGTACGCTCGTACTTACATCTGCAGTCGTTCCACGTATTTTATTGTTAGATTGCTGACTCCCAACTACCTGTAAATCCCGAGTATTTCCAGCTTTTATCGTGGCTATTTCATTTTTATGTGCGTGCAAGGGACAAGGAGGAGGAACGTGGAGAAACTATCCCAGATGTATTAGCATGGCATTACACTCTTGTCTCACGCAGGTCTGTTTACGGGCCACCGAGGTGTAGTGGTCAGACTACTCGCCTGCCACCTAGGTGAACCTGGTTCAATTCCCGGATGGGGTCACTCCCGGATTTTCGCATGTGGGAATCGTGCCGGACGATGCCGCTGGTCAACGGGTTTTCTCGGGGTTCTCCAGTTACTCCCGCCCTTTTCAATCCGGCGTTCCTTCATTCTTACTTTGCTTCGCACCCATCGGCTCTCAAGACTTTGATGTTAATAGCCGTCCAAATCTCTCCACTCCACGCAAGTCTGTTATTTAAGGGTTTTCTCGGGGTTCTCCAGTTTCTTCTGCCTTTTCAATCCGGTGTTCCTTCATTCTTACCTCGTTTCTCACTCATCGGTTCTCAAGACTTCGATGTTAATAGCCGTCCAAATCTCTCCACTCCACGCAAGTCTGTCATTGAAGCAAATAAACTGTGATGCAGTTGCAGACTCACAAGAAACGTACATGTATTCAAAGTCTAGTTTCCCTTTATATGCATTAACGAAAGCATATCGTCCTTTAATAAATGGGAAGATAAGTATTACGCAACTGCTTCAATACCTGCTTCTTGTACCTGAGAATTAGGAAGTTTTCATGTTAGGTATTTCCTGTCCCTAAATGGGAAATTTCATACTAAACAACTGCTTCAGTATATCCCGTCCCAAGGAAATGAGAAGAAAGGTTCTTATCGCAATCACAGGCAAGGAAAATGTTCACTTCGAAAGTGGTTAATTATCTACGAAGACTTAGGACGGTATTCCAAAACATTTAGTATGGCATNGTTTTCTCGGGGTTCTCCAGTTTCTTCTGCCTTTTCAATCCGGTGTTCCTTCATTCTTACCTCGTTTCGCACTCATCGGTTCTCAAGACTTCGATGTTAATAGCCGTCCAAATCTCTCCACTCCACGCAAGTCTGTCATTGAAGCAAATAAACTCTGATGCAGTTGCAGACTCACAAGAAACGTACATGTATTCAAAGTCTAGTTTCCCTTTATATGCATTAACGAAAGCATATCGTCCCTTAATAAATGGGAAGATAAGTATTACGCAACTGCTTCAATACCTGCTTCTTGTACCTGAGAATTAGGAAGTTTTCATGTTAGGTATTTCCTGTCCCTAAATGGGAAATTTCATACTAAACAACTGCTTCAGTATATCCCGTCCCAAGGAAATGAGAAGAAAGGTTCTTATCGCAATCACAGGCAAGGAAAATGTTCACTTCGAAAGTGGTTAATTATCTACGAAGACTTAGGACGGTATTCCAAAACATTTAGTATGGCATTACGTACGTACTATCATGCCAGGCGATTGAAAAACGATGACCAGTACAGAAGTCACGAACGTAATAAATTCTCAACCTCTATGTCCTGAGATGGTATCAGATAATCACACCACCCCGTGCGAGGCTATAAACAAGTGAAAATGCATTTTTGTACAGTGTTCGTTTACAGTAGGTTTTGCGAAAAAATATATTTGAACGTTTCATTTGTAACGTTTTCTAACTATAGACTTCAAATATCTGTGCATACAAAAATAAAACATAATTATTTTATTTATTATTGTTTTACTTAATATTAGNATACAAAAATAAAACATAATTATTTTATTTATTATTGTTTTACTTAATATTAGTATTTATTTTGCTCTTTCTTGAATAACAACTTTTACATTATATTTGTGTACGGTGTCGATCGCCAACTCATAAACATATTTAAACAGAAAAAGCAAAATGTCAATCTTTTTTTTATGTGATTCCACACATCTCTGCTGGTAATATAAATTGTAATTATATAAGTAGCATTTTTACGTTCTTTTCCTGTAATGGGAAAATTGGAGACGCGTCATTTTAAATGGTGAACTTATGTTTGAGTAGCNTATTTTTACGTTCTTTTCCTGTAATGGGAAAATTGGAGACGCGTCATTTTAAATGGTGAACTTATGTTTGAGTAGCGGAACTGTAACTTTATGGTAATCAATTGATGATGTATATATTCATATAAATATATATCGTTACGCGCTTGCTGCTTGCGGAAGCGGAAATGTGTGAAGGTCACGCAATTATTACAAGAGCGGGCGTNTATATATCGTTACGCGCTTGCTGCTTGCGGAAGCGGAAATGTGTGAAGGTCACGCAATTATTACAAGAGCGGGCGTTGGAGGCAAAGACCAGCTTACACAAGGGCTTGCCACTGCGCGTGGCACTGCGATAAATCTTTTGCGGCTCTCGCGCTCCTGACTTTCTGCTGATTGAATTTCTGCGTTATCTGAAGAACATTCTAGTTTTGATCGTCCTTGCCTCACTAAGTGTGATTCGAGGTGCGGAGAATATTCCAGATCTTGGATGCTGATACTACAAAAGCGCACCGGACCTCCGAGCCGGGAGTTTGAGACGGGAGTCTGGGCGATTGCACGACGTTAAGNATGATACTACAAAAGCGCACCGGACCTCCGAGCCGGGAGTTTGAGACGGGAGTCTGGGCGATTGCACGACGTTAAGCGATAAACGACGAGCCAGAAGAGCAAGAAGTGGCGCCAGAAGATACAGCGGGAGGAAATCTGCGACTGCGAGCATCGGTGCAGTGAAGGGTGTGACTAGCAGGTTGTACTATTGCACTGGATGGGTGACTGAAAGACATTTCCAATGATGGTAACTTACAGATTGAACATGTGTTAATGATGCGTGTGAGTTGGTTGACTATAACCAAACATATATATTGAGAAGAACTTTTATTAGAGTTGAGATAGACATAAATATTTCGCCCACTGAGAAGTATTAAGAATAATAGTGGAGATAGATATATTTATGGTGTAAATAATACCTGTGTAAACAAATTNGCCCACTGAGAAGTATTAAGAATAATAGTGGAGATAGATATATTTATGGTGTAAATAATACCTGTGTAAACAAATTCAAATCAAATTAATTGTTTAATTTTTATTAAGACTTCCATTCCTCACGAACTTAGATATGGCCCTCAGAAATCTTGTAACAATATAATTCTACAGTATTTAGCTGCCCTGCAAATCTGAGATGTATTGTTTTGTTTAAAGCAGAGAAGGCAGTCAGTGCTGAAGGAGAAAATGACATGTTGATAAACCTCACAACCCCAATGCTAAAACACTGAACAGGAATGCAGTCATTCACTTGTGCAGTATGCAATAATTGATCAGAATACATAACCTTATTTTATGTCGTGATAATAAAAATGCATTACCCGGCCTTACGTTTAANCGATGTTAATAGCCGTCCAAATCTCTCCACTCCACGCAAGTCTGTCATTGAAGCAAATAAACTCTGATGCAGTTGCAGACTCACAAGAAACGTACATGTATTCAAAGTCTAGTTTCCCTTTATATGCATTAACGAAAGCATATCGTCCTTTAATAAATGGGAAGATAAGTATTACGCAACTGCTTCAATACCTGCTTCTTGTACCTGAGAATTAGGAAGTTTTCATGTTAGGTATTTCCTGTCCCTAAATGGGAAATTTCATACTAAACAACTGCTTCAGTATATCCCGTCCCAAGGAAATGAGAAGAAAGGTTCTTATCGCAATCACAGGCAAGGAAAATNAAACAACTGCTTCAGTATATCCCGTCCCAAGGAAATGAGAAGAAAGGTTCTTATCGCAATCACAGGCAAGGAAAATGTTCACTTCGAAAGTGGTTAATTATCTACGAAGACTTAGGACGGTATTCCAAAACATTTAGTATGGCATTACGTACGTACTATCATGCCAGGCGATTGAAAAACGATGACCAGTACAGAAGTCACGAACGTAATAAATTATATGTCCTGAGATGGTATCAGATAATCACGCCACCCCGTGCGAGGCTATAAACAAGTGAAAATGCATTTTTGTACAGTGTTCGTTTACAGTAGGTTTTGCGAAAAAATATATTTGAACGTTTCATTTGTAACGTTTTCTAACTATAGACTTCAAATATCTGTGCACACAAAAATAAAACATAATTATTTTATTTATTATTGTTTTACTTCATATTAGTATTTATTTTGCTCTTTCTTGAATAACAACTTTTACATTATATTTGTGTACGGTGTCTATCGCCAACTCATAAACATATTTAAACAGAAAAAGCAAAATGTCAATCCATTTTTTTTATGTGATTCCACACATCTCTGCTGGTAATATAAATTGTAATTCTATAAGTAGTATTTTTACGTTCTTTTCCTGTAATGGGAAAATTGGAGACGCGTCATTTTAAATGGTGAACTTATGTTTGAGTAGCGGAACTGTAACTTTATGGTAATCAATTGATGATGTATATATTCATATAAATATATATCGTTACGCGCTTGCTGCTTGCGGAAGCGGAAATGTGTGAAGGTCACGCAATTATTACAAGAGCGGGCGTCGGAGGCAAAGACCAGCTTACACAAGGGCTTGCCACTGTGCGTGGCGCTGCGATAAATCTTTTGCGGCTCTCGCGCTCCTGACTTTCTGCAGATTGAATTTCTGCGTTATCTGAAGAACATTCTAGTTTTGATCGTCCTTGCCTCACTAAGTGTGATTCGAGGTACGGAGAATATTCCAGATCTTGGATGATGATACTACAAAAGCGCACCGGACCTCCGAGCCGGGAGTTTGAGACGGGAGTCTGGGCGATTGCACGACGTTAAGCGATAAACGACGAGCCAGAAGAGCAAGAAGTGGCGCCAGAAGATACAGCGGGAGGAAATCTGCGACTGCGAGCATCGGTGCAGTGAAGGGTGTGACTAGCAGGTTGTACTATTGCACTGGATGGGTGACTGAAAGACATTTCCAATGATGGTAACTTACAGATTGAACATGTGTTAATGATGCGTGTGAGTTGGTTGACTATAACCAAACATATATATTGAGAAGAACTTTTATTAGAGTTGAGATAGACATAAATATTTCGCCCACTGAGAAGTATTAAGAATAATAGTGGAGATAGATATATTTATGGTGTAAATAATACCTGTGTAAACAAATTAAAATCAAATTAATTGTTTAATTTTTATTAAGACTTCCATTCCTCACGAACTGAGATATGGCCCTCAGAAATCTTGTAACAATATAATTTTACAGTATTTAGCTGCCCTGCAAATCTGAGATGTATTGTTTTGTTTAAAGCAGAGAAGGCAGTCAGTGCTGAAGGAGAAAATGACATGTTGATAAACCTCACAACCCCAATGCTAAAACACTGAACAGGAATGCAGTCATTCACTTGTGCAGTACGCAATAATTGATCAGAATACATAACCTTATTTTATGTCGTGATAATAAAAATGCATTACCCGGCCTTACGTTTAANCGCAATAATTGATCAGAATACATAACCTTATTTTATGTCGTGATAATAAAAATGCATTACCCGGCCTTACGTTTAAATAACATTTATTTAATTACATATGTGCAGTTGTAGGTATTTCCTGGAATACGCATTTCAACTAATTTGTACCGCGTACGGGAGTTTTATTGTATTATTATTTTATTTGTTCTACTGGCTGAACATCAGTATATTAAGAAACTTTTTGAGACGTGGACAATGTTCAAATCACAGATGTGCCAAAACGAATTAATTCATTGTATTAAAAACCTGTAGGGAAGTCTTACGAAACTGTGATATATTCATTCGTAAACTTCAAAAACTGGTTACAGAGAGTAACAGTTTTCCTGCTGCCACATCCGAAACAGTGGGTCAACGCGGGTCGAAGTGGGTCAACGTGGGTCAACGTGGGTCAACGTGGGTCGACTCGGGTCGATGTGGTTCGACGTGGGTCAACGTGGGTCGACTCGGGTCGACGTGGGTCAACGTGAATCAATGTGGGTCAACGTGGGTCGACTTGGGTCGACGTGGGTCGATGTGGATGTGAGTCAACGTGGGGTCGACGTGGGTCNATGTGGGTCAACGTGGGTCGACTTGGGTCGACGTGGGTCGATGTGGATGTGAGTCAACGTGGGGTCGACGTGGGTCAACGCCATTTCTTATGCACGCACATCACTTTTACAACCGACACGACACTCACTCAACTACATAAAAGCTCCCACTAAAAAGTCGAAACATTAGAAGCAAATGTATCACAACTTTGGAACTAATGCAAATAGTTAAAACACAATGTGTAGTATTTGTTACGTAATTTAGAGTTTTACACGAGAAGAATTATATTCCCAACAAGCACACAAAGTCCAGCCAGAGTCAATAAGCTATTTTATCAGTGGTGCCAACGTAATTTCCAAGTTGTAACTCGTCCTGCCAATAAGGATGTAATTTTACCGTTGTAGCAGGCAGGATCACAAATTTAATTATTATTGTTGTACACACGTTACGTGCTATATTCTTTTGTCATGTGAGGTCTGTAAGTAAAAACCGAAAATAAAAGTTCTTTCCGTTCATGAATAGTGGGGTTTGTTAAATAAATTCAAAGTGATATAATTTTCACTAATCAAAAACCCGTATTATCAAATAATAGCTATTATATCGTAGCGTTAAAAATCCACGACAGTGTATTTTAATATCAAGCTAAGTTATTTAAATAAATAGATTTTGTTCAACATAATACGCTTAATAATACTTAACTTCAGTTAATAAAAAAAGTTATAAAATTAAATTAGTATGAGATTTGAGCTCAACAACTTTCCGTTAGTATCTGCACGATCTACTGGTTACGCTAAAAGAACACATAAGAAACAGTATTATAAAACGCTAAGAAATAGCGGCCTTGATTTCCAGAATGTCAGAGTCGTAGGGAATTGAACTCCATCAATTCAAGGGTACCCGGTGGCTGAGCGGTNTAAGGATGTAATTTTACCGTTGTAGCAGGCAGGATCACAAATTTAATTATTATTGTTGTACACACGTTACGTGCTATATTCTTTTGTCATGTGAGGTCTGTAAGTAAAAACCGAAAATAAAAGTTCTTTCCGTTCATGAATAGTGGGGTTTGTTAAATAAATTCAAAGTGATATAATTTTCACTAATCAAAAACCCGTATTTTCAAATAATAGCTATTATATCGTAGCGTTAAAAATCCATGACAGTGTATTTTAATATCAAGCTAAGTTATTTAAATAAATAGATTTTGTTCAACATAATACGCTTAATAATACTTAACTTCAGTTAATAAAAAAAGTTATAAAATTAAATTAGTATGAGATTTGAGCTCAACAACTTTCCGTTAGTATCTGCACGATCTACTGGTTACGCTAAAAGAACACATAAGAAACAGTATTATAAAACGCTAAGAAATAGCGGCCTTGATTTCCAGAATGTCAGAGTCGTAGGGAATTGAACTCCATCAATTCAAGGGTACCCGGTGGCTGAGCGGTTAGCCTGCTCACCTCCTACCAAGGAAAACCAGGTTCAATCTCCGGCTAGGTCACCGGGTTTTCTAGGGAATCTCCCTCTTCCCCCGCTCTATCATTCCGGCACTGCTCCATGTTAACCTCAATCACCCTCATCGGGTCTCAAGACCTCGCTGTTAATAGCCGCCTAAATCTCTTCACTCACTCCATCCATTTAAAGCGGGCGGGGGAAACAGGATATCCCTGAGAAAACCCATCGACCAGCGGCATCGTTCGGTACGATTCGCACATGCGAAAACACGGGGGCGACCGCCACCGGGAGTCGATCCTGGTTCGCCTTGGTGGGAGGCGAACATTCGAACCACTACTCCACCACAGAGTGANGACCGCCACCGGGAGTCGATCCTGGTTCGCCTTGGTGGGAGGCGAACATTCGAACCACTACTCCACCACAGAGTGAAGCAAAATATCTGAAACAACTCCGGATCAACTGCAATAGATAAAAACACTCAGGAAATATTTGTATGACGAGCTAGATGACAGGCATTGAACAGCAAGAAAGCAAGTGACGGACCATGAGCGTCATATTCGTTAGCTTATTTTCTGTTTCGGATTCGTTTATTCTTGCACGATTCGAAAAAGCATCTTTGCGCATCTATACGCTTTTGCGAGCATACTTCGTACAGAATTGCACGCTACCGATCTCTGAAATAGCTTGGCAGGTTTTTGTGTTTTGTTATTGTTTCTCTGTACGTGCATTGGCTCTTAAAGAAGCCGGTTTTATGTAAAGGAATGTTAGTAAACTCTGATATTTAAATTTTTTAATATGCATTAAAGAAAGTATAAACTTTTCGTAAGATCACTGCAGTGATAATGTAGTTCACATTATTTGCAATTAATGAAACCTCTAATAGACTCTAAAATCTCCATAAATCGTAATAAATATTATAAGGCTTAATGTTTTCATTTTATATGACTGATTACGTATTCTTGAAATCATTACAAGTAATAATAGAAAATTAATTATAGTACAAAATTTGTTATCTTGCTGTATACGAATGAACTAATTTATAACTAAATATGTCCCTAGTTTTGAAGGAAAAAAAAACGTGGACATCTTTCAAAAAATTTTGATGAAGTATGTAATTTAAAATAGTTTCCTGTGTTAGGCCAGAAAATTGTATTACAAAATATATAATTTGTATATTACATAATTTTTCATGGGATTAAATAATTTCTACTAACTACCTACAACACAGCCTCTTTTTATAAATAATATTATTCAAGAGATGTGACGTACATTTTCTTTCGTGTGTTATTGCTTCAGGAAGCAAAATACGGTTTATTACCTACCATTCGAAAAAGACATTTTGCAAGGAAATACTTAGCAACCGAGTTTAATCAACAATTGCTAAAGTTGTCAAGTGGGACAAGTCCACGCTATTTACCTCTCACCCAACTTGTTTTTGCAAAAGTGGGGGTTCTCCTGTCGTTCACGAGGAGTGTTTTCCAAGTTTACCCTGTGAAGTAGTGCAAAGAGCAGCCATTTACAGTTACCACGTATCAGATTTGTCGTACGCGCAGGCGGAGAAGTATTATTAAAAGCACTCGCGAAGAGTTGAAGTGCTACGGCAAGTGTGTACTGCTAACAAGCCACTTCACCTAGCAAGTGTGTACTTGAAGTGGCACGAGAGATGTTTAATTTTCATAAAACACGAAAACACGAGAGATAGAGCTCATTTGACCGTGAAGGTGATCATTACTTTTAAAACAATAAATAAATTAATTGTGGTTAGCATTTCTACTCTGGAAAATTTTACTCCACAATTTAATGTTTNACTTTTAAAACAATAAATAAATTAATTGTGGTTAGCATTTCTACTCTGGAAAATTTTACTCCACAATTTAATGTTTAAAAAAGGTAGCATTTTATTGTTAAATGAAATTAAAAGGTAGCAATTTTTCGTTAAAGACTGATATGACCGAACTAATATTAGAAACATTTTTATGTAAGGTGATTTTGAATAACATGTCGAAATTAAAACCACGTGATCTATGAGCTAAAAGAAACAATAAATCATTGTAGCAAAACGTTTTAAAAGGCTATCTAGTATTTTTAAATTTAAGTTGAAGTTAGGCAAAACAACGTTGGGAATCCACAGCTTCACCTAACTGCGAGTAGTACAAGTTGCATACCACGAAGGCGAACAGAACTGGCGCACTATGCCGAGAGCGCCTGCCATAAATTGGGGATTAGCAATTGAGTAGTAAAGGCTACCAGAAATGGTTGCATTTTATTTCCAACAACACGCAGACAGCATTATTGGCGACGTAAGGTCTTCACGTATTTTCGCGTATTTTCACGTTTCAATGCTCTCGTGCAGAGCCTCGTCGTGATTTGAGAACCAGGTGGTATAGTAGCTAACTGCTTGTAGAATCATTCGTGATTTAAAGCATAACTGGCAACATTGTTTGCATAATGCTGCAGGATAACGTGCGGCATTAGTTNAAAAAAAAACGTGGACATCTTTCAAAAAATTTTGATGAAGTATGTAATTTAAAATAGTTTCCTGTGTTAGGCCAGAAAATTGTATTACAAAATATATAATTTGTATATTACATAATTTTTCATGGGATTAAATAATTTCTACTAACTACNAGAAAATTGTATTACAAAATATATAATTTGTATATTACATAATTTTTCATGGGATTAAATAATTTCTACTAACTACATACAACACAGCCTCTTTTTATAAATAATATTATTCAAGAGATGTGACGTACATTTTCTTTCGTGTGTTATTTGCTTCAGGAAGCAAAATACGGTTTATTACCTACCATTCGAAAAAGACATTTTGCAAGGAAATACTTAGCAACCGAGTTTAATTAACAATTGCTAAAGTTGTCAAGTGGGACAAGTCCACGCTATTTACCTCTCACCCAACTTGTTTTTGCAAAAGTGAGGGTTCTCCTGTCGTTCACGAGGAGTGTTTTCCAAGTTTACCCTGTGAAGTAGTGCAAAGAGCCGCCATTTACAGTTACCACGTATCAGATTTGTCGTACGCGCAGGCGGAGAAGTATTATTAAAAGCACTCGCGAAGAGTTGAAGTGCTACGGCAAGTGTGTACTGCTAACAAGCCACTTCACCTAGCAAGTGTGTACTTGAAGTGGCACGAGAGATGTTTCATTTTCATAAAACACGAAAACACGAGAGATAGAGCTCATTTGACCGTGAAGGTGATCATTGCTTTTAAAACAATAAATAAATTAATTGTGGTTAGCATTTCTACTCTGGAAAATTTTACTCCACAATTTAATGTTTAAAAAAGGTAGCATTTTATTGTTAAATGAAATTAAAAGGTAGCAATTTTTCGTTAAAGACTGATATGACCGAACTAATATTAGAAACATTTTTATGTAAGGTGATTTTGAATAACATGTCGAAATTAAAACCACGTGATCTATGAGCTAAAAGAAACAATAAATCATTGTAGCAAAACGTTTGAAAAGGCTATCTAGTATTTTTAAATTTAAGTTGAAGTTAGGCAAAACAACGTTGGGAATCCACAGCTTCACCTAACTGCGAGTAGTACAAGTTGCATACCACGAAGGCGAACAGAACTGGCGCACTATGCCGAGAGCGCCTGCCATAAATTGGGGATTAGCAATTGAGTAGTAAAGGCTACCAGAAATGGTTGCATTTTATTTCCAACAACACGCAGACAGCATTATTGGCGACGTAAGGTCTTCACGTATTTTCGCGTATTTTCACGTTTCAATGCTCTCGTGCAGAGCCTCGTCGTGATTTGAGAACCAGGTGGTATAGTAGCTAACTGCTTGTAGAATCATTCGTGATTTAAAGCATAACTGGCAACATTGTTTGCATAATGCTGCAGGATAACGTGCGGCATTAGTTTTACTCAATACCCGTTTTTTTTTGCACGTACGAACAGGCTTGAGACGGCCCAACGAGGGACTAAATGTGTCTTTTTGACGCAAATATATTTGTAAAATCCTACTTCGGGCACAAGGGCAGAAACAATGGATTAGTGAATAGCGTTGGCTCTGAACAACGGGGTATTGAATGTGAAGTCGAGAGATTCTGGGTGGCTCTTAAGATCGAGGTATTGAGAGCCAATGAAGGTGAAGCGAGATGAGCATGGAGCAGCGCCGGAATGCGTGGGTGGGCGAAACGGGATATCCCCGAGAAAACCCGCCGACCAGCGGCTTCGTTCAGCACGATTTGCACGTGCAAAAATCCGGGAGCGACCCCACCGGGAAACGAACCCGGTTCGACTAGGTGAGATGCGAGTAGTCTGGCCACTACACCACCGCGTCCCCGGGGTATTAATAGCCGAAGAGGGTGAAATGAGGTAAGAATGTAGCAGCGCTGGAATACAATGGCTGGGGTATCGGCAACGTGAATGGCACTTTATCAGTGGCGGATTTCTATGTAATCTGTGGCATTGACAATGTTGAAAGTATAGATATTAGCTACCAAATAATAGTTATCGCTTATTTCATTTATTTTCCGTATATGATCCGATTGGACTCTTACATATCCCTTATGTCACCAAGATATTATTGCTATCGATATTTACGATTTTATCAGTATCATACGCATAAAAATATGCTAAAATGGCAAGAATATTATTAATGATTTATGTAAATTAAACCGACAAACTTTGGCTGCGGGTTAATGACAATCAAAGAAGGTGGAAATATGCACACGGCTGTCGGTCTGAAGTGGATCCTAATAGTTGGTAAAAATATTTAAAAATTTACCAGAATCTCTTGTTTATTACATATATTGGCGAACATTTTTAATATGAGACTTTGAGTGCACGGATAATTTGTAAAGGAAAAAAAATCTATAAACACCACAACACCTGCATGTTATACACACATAGATAAACAAAGGACCACAGCGTGAGTCTTAAAATGTATTATGCTGTCACGTGGTAGGCAGAAAAAAGTAGGAAAAATCCCTATTATACTGGAATCATTTCCGGAAGCAATGGCAAACCGAAACCAGGATGGTCGGGCAGTGAATCGAATCCGGGTATTCTTGGGAGCGTGAAAGAAGGAACACGGCATGCGTGACCTGCTCATTGATGAGATCAACATGTCTCTATCGTATTTCAAGGATTTCATTTTACGAGTCTTAGCAGCGATATTCGCAAGCAGAAGGGAGACCGAGGCAGTGTTCCAATTGGCAGTTTCAGCTAACGAAATGGTCACGTGACCCGTTTTGTCTATAAAATATGTTATGTATTTTTTGTTATTTACGTTTTGCGTTTTTTTAGCTTCGAAGCTGACTAATTACAAAATACAAATTACCAAACGGCTTTCATTTTAGTTTTGCGTATATGAAACTTTTAAATACACATATAGGCGAGGTTATTGGAATAAACAAATGTGTATCGTACCCACAATAATTATTTTACAAAGTATATTGCTGAAATATTCTTGAAAAATGTTTTTTTTTTTTCAAGAAACATAATTTGTTAAGTAACAATTTCACATCATCACATCACATATGTTTTATTTCCTAATTTTAAACTTTAAAGTGCTTTGTAACCGCTTTCGGGAATAAATACTGTTTATTTTAAGACTCCGTGGATTTTTAATTTCGCAATCATGATAACACCCAAATAATAGCAACATGGCGTGGGGTAAACAGATGAATGTCATGGTGTTCCAAATAAACCTTACAAAATACCAAATACGAATTACGAAAAAGAAAACCCAAATTAATTAGAACACGGCCCGAGGGAAATAAGGAGGTTGTAAGACACCTGATGCTTCTGTCGGCGAGAATTGCATTTCGCACACACCTGCGCTAAAACTTAGGAAGCAACCCCTGGTTGAGAAGGAAGAGGATCTCTGTGGTACACGCCGGGACTGAGATTACCTCACATATTTCGCCCTACGAAGTCACAGATCACCTGGAAATTCCTCCGCCTGGTGCGGGGAAGAGAGGGAGGATCGGATGACTGCGGATGGGCTTTCAGGGGGAGGGGGAAGAGGGTGGGTGCTCTCGAGTTTAATGGAAAAGTTGCCGTGAGGTGTCGGAGGACGAATCTCACGAGGCGTTCGGGTGGAGAGGGATGCGTTTTATGGCCGATCCTGGATGTCAACACAACCCTGCGAGTCGACTTCTTCTATTTCATTTCGTCCACTTTCTCGGCTTACCAGCAAACTTACCAATGCACGTATTTAGTTTTCAAATCTTAATAAAAAGTAAAATAAACATGTATCTACTTATAGATCACTTAAAATGTACCCATACAGGATGATTCTAAAATTATGGGACAAACATTGAGGGGTGGTAGAGCTCACTAAAACAAAAAATTATTGTATAGGAATATGTGGGCGGGAGTGACGCGTTGAGGCACAAACACAAAAACATAACGCATTAACGGAAACATAAAATGTTCATTAGCAGCATACTTAACGAGTGATTCCGTACAGAAAATGTTAAAACATTTGCTGGAAATGCATTCACCCACAGTCACGCATGCTTGGCGACCTCTACAAACGGCGTGATTGGCTGACAATGGTGGCGTGCGAGAAATACCCGGCGTATTTGAATCTGTTCGCCGATCACTCCGCCGACGCTACCAAGCTTGCATTACTGTCGGTGGTAGCAATTTTGAGTAATTATTATAAACATTGCTGTAAAAAGGCATTTAGCGGTGACGTTGTAAATAAACACTGTGTTGCATTTCATGTGTTATTTTTGTGTTTGTGCCTCAAAGCGTCACTGCCGCCCATATATTCCTATACAATAATTGTTTGTTTTAGTGAGCTCTACCACCCCTCAATGTTTGTCCTACGATTTTAGAATCACCCTGTTTATTATTGAAAATGTATTAATTATTTTTATAACCAATATTGAAAAACAGCACGAGGGTGTCGACGGGACCTAAGGTCCTTCAATTTTAATCACACGTACGACAAAGTTTTCCTTTTTAACCCACTTTCCCAAGGAAATAAATGCTTATGAGATCACTTCCGTTTTTGTGTATGTGTGTACTTGCATGTGTCCCTCTAAACATTTTTCAACCCCGTGAATCGAATTTCTTCAAACTCGATACACATATAGTACACAGTAACGACATTTGACTTTTATAGCTGTCGAACACGACGTATGCTTATTTTCAAATTTGCGGCAATTTTCAAACATAAGTAGTTGTGTCTCTATCTCGGCGACCATGTAACATATTCACTACAAAATTTGAAATGTTGATAGTTTATCATGTAACCATGGAAATTAGACACGGATATTGACATTGGATGGCCATTTTGGAAGATGACACAACGTGGAAATGGACAGGTTTCACATCATATATTGGAAACTACGCAACCTTTTACCACCAAATTTGTCATAAATAAAGTACTACGGTAGGCCATGCAAACGTAGATATTTGAAAATTTAAAGCACATATTTCCAAATGGCGGCTATACAAATATAAGTTGGTAATTTTTTTATTTACCAAACCGTTTAACTAATTTAGATTAAACTAGGTGCACTGTAAGTATGTATTACAAATATCAAAGAGGTTAAACAATATTAATACTTTGTCCGCCATATTCTAAAATAGTTTCTCATTAAAAATTAAGATTTTATTTGATATCTCAGGAACAAATACACCGATTTCTATAGATTTTGGCAGAAAAGTAGTACTACAGGATGTCATACAAATCGGTATATTTTAAGGAAGTCTGACGATTATTTTAAAAATGTTGATCACTTAAACATTTTACTTCAGTATGCTATATATACGAAACCATACAGCCAATTACTACTTGTCTTTGTATGCTGGGAGTATATATTACAACAATCAAATGTGCCTACACAGATACTCTTTTATAATGCGCTACTTTGTAAGATAGCGCCACATCGAAATAAACCATTTTGCCATATCTCGGGAAATAAAATGCCGATTCTTACAGATTTTGGCAAGCAGGTAGAACTACAGTATGCTATGTAAACTGAAATGTTTAAAGTGGTTCAGGCTTTATTTTCAAAATGGCAGCCATATAAACATTTTAGCTCGGTATATTGTATCTACGACACCTTGTAACAATTTGAAGTTTATTTGGTAAGACCGCAAACACAATTTAAGGGCCTGCAGCAAGAAGGAGGCAGATCCCTTTACATGTGTTCTCCATTAAAATATGCATTGGATCATGCATAAGGATGTCACAATATATATGTTCAGAAACAATAATAATTATATGGAAATTGCAGATGTCTCCCATTTGCACCAAGTTCTGTAATTTGAAGGTCCTTTATTAGTAGTATACTATATATAAGTATCATGACTTCATATCTGAACACCACATAATTAATATTGGCACATAATCATTAATTTTCTTACATTTCATAATAATGTAATATCAATCTGCTAATGTCAACATGCGCAACATTACTATCACATGAACAATACTACTAGTCTTCCTCGGTATTGCCTACATGTGTTTATGTCAACATTCGCAACATTACTATCACATGAACAGTACTACTAGTCTTACTCGGTATCGCCTACATCTGCTAATGTCAGCATGCGCAACATCACTACCACATGAACAGTACCACTACTCTTCCTCGGTATCGCCTATATGTGCAGCCTCTGATTCCAGTCCATAGTGGAACCACACTTCACTTTCCCAACGTATTTCCGTGCCAGTTCCATTGCATATGTGTGTTTGGCACTTCTCAGCCTTAAAGAACTGTTGTACACTGGTCGGGTGGGGAATGTAGGTTCTCCACTCGTAGCTTTCATCACATGTACTTGTATGAAGATATGAGTGTTCACAGAAACACTGCACTGCACTGCACAGAGCCGGAGTCTCAAAGCAGTTCTTTTTTCATACACAAACAGATGATAGTGGTAGCAAACTTTTCAGTCTTCTTGGTAGAAACACATTTGTGTGTTTAAAAAAATGACACCTTAAGATGATTCACAAAGTCCGAAATGAAGTTTCTGTCAACCTTTACAACAACAAACTTTTTGGAGCTCTGTTGTTTTTAGTGTTATATATTCACTAGGCAAGAATACTCTTTATTATTTGTTGACATTCTTCCCTGTTACACCAAATGCCCTATCGCTAGGCAAAAAGCTGTGGCCAGGATCCAGGTAACTGTGAATGATCTTCTCCGAATTTTCTTGCTTGACAAGTGAAAACAAGAACTGACACAAGGCTTGTTCCTTGTTTTGTGAAACCCAGTTATCTGATAACAGGTAAAGAATGTTCACTTTTGGATATAAAACATGTGTTATATAGTGACGTACGAAACTGATCGGTTCATTTGCTGTTTTTTTAGCGATAGTTTCGTCATACAGCTGAAAGTGACTCTTGCCTGTTTTTGCTGATGTGATACAAAAGATATACACCCAGCACTGCCTTTTGTAGAACGCATCTGAGGAAGGTACCTTTGGAAGAGGAAGGTTCTGCTGTTAGTCAAAGGAAAGTGTTTGTGTTTCATAGTGTTCTATTGCCAATTTTGATTTCTCTTTACGGTCTGAATAAAATGATTCAGTCTTGGTAAGATGCAGGGTTTTCCGCGCGTTTAGCTCTCTACGTTTATCTTCTAACTGAGTCACATAACTTAGTCCTTTAGATATATTGTCGCAGACCTGACATGTATCTGTCCCTGGATGTCCAAAACCTATGTTGAAATTTGCATTGAAGTAGCGGAAATAGAAGTCATAGTTGACAACAGGTGTCAGAATAAACTTCCCATCGCATTCACAAATATCATTGTAATCATCAGGTCCATTATGCTGTAAAAACTCGTGCATTTTTTAAATAGAGATCTCGTTTTTAAGATACTTTCTCCCATTGTTATCTGCCCTACTGTATTGCGTCTCCGTATCTGGAAAACTGTTATGTTGTGTATGTTTTCGAATACTTCTTGGGGAACAGAATTAGATAGATTGTGATGTCTTCCTTTCTGATCTTCTCCAGGAGTTGCTGCTCCATTTTCATTTAGGCTCTAAGCAATGCGTTGCACTCGTTTGCGGGAAATGCCATGGAGAGATGCAAATGCTTGTTTACATACCTTAAAGTTACTGCTACCAAAGCGAATGTTATAAACGTTAGACGCATTGGGTTGTTTANGAATGTTATAAACGTTAGACGCATTGGGTTGTTTAAGTTGTCCGTTTATAATTCGTGTATGCTGTACTGGTTTTACGTCAAATAACTTAATTTGCCCTCCTTGGTCTCCAATCTTGTTGACATTTTTCAGCACATTCTGTTATTCATCCATGTTGAGTTTGATAAATCATTCATTCTTGCATTTGTATTCCTTTCCTATAGTTGAAGATGGTACAACTTTCTTTCTTGAAGATCTATATGTTTCACCTGAAGCTCGCAACCTCTTTCTGACGTTTCGTTCTCATTCTGCAACATGCTGTACATTTATATTTTTATGATCTTTGTTAAAACCTTCCTCACACACAAATATATTCGATTTACTCGTTGACGTGTTATTTAACATCTATAGTTATTATAACTGATTAGAGCTCTTTGTAAATATGACATTGGCGATGTTGACATAAATATTTACACTGATACCCAGTGCTGGCAACTAGTGTTTCACTTATGTGTTACCCTCAGATGCATTTATAAACATAGCCATGTACTAATATACTCTCTGCGAACAAACAATATAAGCGACATTCATAGTTAATGTAATAATCGGAAGGGACGTTCCAAAGATAAAAGAATATTACCATTGGCAAGACATGAATCGATACGTCGAAACAAATACCAATAGTTATAATGTACTTACGTTGGGAACACCTCCTCCAATCGCATATTGTACGAGCATACTCGATACCTAAGTATATACTGCAGTACAGCATGTACATCATGTAGAAGAATAATGCTCACACCTTCATAGCAGTAATGAGACATCCCCAGGAGCTAACCCCATCTGGCACCATACGTTGGTGCAAGATAAACATACCTTCAGGAGATACCTTCATGTTCCACCAAACAACTGCGGAAAAATGTTGGGGGTAGCTCATCTTCCCACATTATCAATGATGGTAGGTCCCTCACTGTTGCCTCAATGTTTGTATATGGTGTTAATGCACTTAACTCGTTTCACAAATATATGGAGCTGTTTCCTTCTTGCCGCAAGACCTTCCATTACAACCATCAAACGTGTCTATACGAAGCACCTTTTTTCCACCATTGCAACATAAAAAAATCAAGTTTTTATGTCGTATATCTGGAAGGTTAGTAACCTCTGTATACAAAAAAAATTAGACTGATTACAACCGAAGTTTATGTTTCTTATCCTATCTCCGTAATGCATTTCTATGCATACCAGCTTACAGTCCGAGGGTTTCTGGGTTCGAGTCCTGGGTANCTTATCCTATCTCCGTAATGCATTTCTATGCATACCAGCTTACAGTCCGAGGGTTTCTGGGTTCGAGTCCTGGGTAAGGCATGTGTGTATTTGTAAATATCTCACTAATATTGCTAATTTTTCTGGTTCCATCTAAACTGGTATCTCAGTCAACAGGATTTCAAGGCCTACTTACAATCTACAACTTTGTAAGAAGTTCATCATAAATGTTTGCATCCATGAAGAGTATAGTAGGCTTATTACTTATGTCAAGAACCTATTGTTCAGCTAATTTTCCTTGGAATTATAGACTTATAAGAGCACTTTCATGTCTCTGTTATTCTGTGTGTGCCTGTGTGTTATTGTCCGTGTTGAGGTGCCGCCAGGGCAGGATACCACCACTTTTAATGGCTGTGTTGAAGTGTAACAAGTACTTATTTGCACCGCTATTATTGGCCGAGTTGAGGTCTCGCCAGGATACATTTGCACTGTTGTTATTAGCAGTGTTGAGGTGTAACCACTGCTGTTATTAGCCCATTTCGAAGTGTTAGCAGGGTACATTACCACCGCTGTTAATGGTCATGTTGAGATTTCACCAGAATACATTATCACCAATCTTATTGGCTGTGTTAAAGTGTCACCAGGAGATGTTACTACCCCTGTTACTGACCGTGTTTGGTGATGTTACTGTCGCTATAAATCTGGTAAAGCAAATGGTCGATGGGCGAAATTTTCTGCAGTATAATCTGGGTGCATGTGAAACTGTTAGAAAGGTGCTAGTATTCGCAAGTCTAAACAAGAGAGTTTGAGATTGCATGAATCATTGGACAATGGGATACAGGGTGATCTTTCAATTAAATTAATNAGTCTAAACAAGAGAGTTTGAGATTGCATGAATCATTGGACAATGGGATACAGGGTGATCTTTCAATTAAATTAATCGCCCCCTGGACAGCTGCAACCGAATTGAATCATGAAGGAACACCTAAATGTCGGGACGGTTCTGGGTGACCCGGAATGATAAGAAAAGTAGCAGCTTTCATTGCAGGACAGATGCGAACTCAACCAAAATTATTCATTTCCACCACAGAAATGTAGCAGCACCAATAGCGCCACTGTTTTCACCTGCATCATTGCGACTTGGTTTGCGAAAGACGACCCATCTGATATGTCCCATACATTATCTTCCAATGACACCCCGAAAATGGTGAGTTCATTGTTGAACAACACACCGCCAGAACTGGCAGCATCGTAGTGTGAGGTGATATGAGATTCTGTGAATTGTGTGTTTCACTGTATGGTGGAGTTCCAATGAACAGTTTTTCGATGGGGTATTACTCAGCCACATACACTACGGGATTCCCAGGACAATCCTCGTGATGTCCACATACTTCCTTCGTCAGCTGTATCTCTACACTTGTCGCCTATGCAGAGTGCTTCTAAAATCACAGGACAAACATTGAGGGGTGGTAGTGCTCACTAAAACAAACAATTATTGTATAGGAATATATGGCCGGAAGTGACGCGTTGAGGCACAAACACAAAAACATAACACATTAACGGAAACATAAAATATTCATTAGACAGCATACTTAACGAGTGATTCCGTACAGAAAATGTTAAAACAGTTGCTGGAAATGTATCCACCAACAGTCGCGCATGCTTGCCGACCTCTACATATGGCGTGATTGGCTGACAATGGTGGCGTGCGTGAAATACCTGACGTTTTTGAATCTGTTCGCCAATCACTCCACTTACGCTACCAAGCTTGCATTACTGTCGGTGGTAGCAATTTTGAGCAGTTGTTATAAACATTGCTGTAAAAAGACATTTAGCGGCGACGTTGTAAATAAACAATGTATTGCATTTCATGTGTTATTTTTGTGTTTGTGCCTCAAAGCGTCACTCCCGCCCATATATACCTATACAATAATTGTTTTATTTTAGTGAGCTCTACCACCCCTCAATGTTTGTCTCATGATTTTAGAATCATCCTGTAGAATATGTATGGTGTCAGCTGATATGGCAGCTTCAGCAATCAGTGAATCTCAAGCATCTGGAGTTGCAGTTGCATCAAGTAAGGGCACAGATATGCTAAATTAACGTTATTACTCGATAACATGATAGACTTCACTGTCCGATGCCTAAAATACCTTAAGGAGCGCAATAAGTGTTTTTATTGGCCTACGTTACTACTGTAATGTAGTCTTGTTGCTTTAATATTCAACCTTTACTATTGGCTAAAAGGGTCCTTCGTATGCGCCGCACAAGCTCTTCGGCAATGGCAGAAATTGAAAGACCCATAGCATCTTAGAGTTTTGTCTGCAGTCACAAAATTACGCAATTTTTGAATGTCCTTAAGTACGAAATGCTTTTTGATAGGATTGAATTATGTGTCTCTCTGAGACTTTATCGGACCGATCTCCGCGTGTATCCATGACAGGGGACGCAAAAAATTTCTTCAGTAGTTTTAAAATGTCAGATTTTATCCAAATATATGCATTGATATTTCCGGCACTGCTTGTGACAAGTTTGATTATATTTTACGATCTCCTGGGTGTGGCAATTTTTATGGCAATGAGTCTATTTATCAGCTATTTTTGGTAATCTTTCATCTTCAATTTTACAATCACAAGTGGTGTTCATTATTTCGCATAAAGGCAAAATCACGAATCACAGTTTTTTTTTTACAGATTGTAGCATCAGAAATGTTACGTACTTTCTCAAACTCTGCGGTTTTTTTGACGTGACAACGTCTTATAATTCGATGGAGCCGGCTGCACGCACGAAAAAACATGACTCATGCGGCGTTACCTCGCTCTGAGGCGTTCCATGTAAGGCTTGAAGTGCAAGCGAGAGCGCGGAACAAACAAATGAAATTAAAATTTTCTTTTGAAAAATGCTACCATTCCATCAGTATTTTCTTAAGACGTTGTCACGTTCAACTATCGTCAGTAAACCGACTTTACAGACAACCAATTTTTTTTTTTTCAGAAAAAATTAGCTAGTACCTTATTTTCAATTAGTGTTTGGTTTTTGTTGATTCTGCTCGTGAAAACCGTAACATTAACTTAAATTTGGCTGTACGCGCCCTTCTTTGTACTCACAATTTTATTCGAAGCAAAACAAGAATAATTTTTTTTAACCCACACATACATCCGTTTTTATTGTTACCTTGTTAATTTTGTAAACACTACATAACTACATTGCTAAATTTACGTGCACATACATATATTCCTTCCTTTTTTTTGTGTGAAGGTTTTGGACATTCTTTCTCGTACGAAATCAATTATTTTCTTTAACACACAAAGCTACTTTTATACAGTTCGTATATACGATTCACGGAGCCCATCTCGGCAGTAACACATGACTGCAATTAATTGATAATTGAGTTTGAATGGCAGTAATCGAAAACGTATGTGTTGCGTGTAGCATTCGAAACCTGCAAAGGGAAGAATGTGCGTTCAGTTACGACTGACTCAGTAGGGGAATTGGATTTTCACATCAAAGGAATATTATATCCTCAATGGGATTTAGTGTGTGTGCAACCTTTCGAATTGAAATATCTCTCCAAATTGATATAGTTAGATTTATTTAACTTTGGCTCATGAAGGTAAACATTCCAGTCCTACTTAACGTCTGCGCCTCAAGTATTCAACGGTGAAATGCCAAAAGTCTTGGGGCACGGCTATAGTGTCGCGTGGGTTCACCTAAAGGCCAGCGAAGTGCAGCAACTCGTCGTGGATAAGTGTTTTTGCCGGACAAATTACTTTATTATTCAAAATTACTACTTAACGTCTCGTCGTAAACGTAGTCATTAAAGACGGAACTAGCTGACCGGGCAACCGGAGGGGGAGAATGATACAGCAATGTCCTTTAGTAAATAACCGTCCGGTAATTCGCGTGAAGTGATTTTGAAAAAAAAAAAACNGTCGTAAACGTAGTCATTAAAGAAGTAACTAGCTGACCGGGCAACCGGAGGGGGAGAATGATACAGCTATGTCCTTTAGTAAATAACCGTCCGGTAATTCGCGTGAAGTGATTTTGAAAAAAAAAAAACACCAAGGAAAAACCGATGCAGGAATTCGAGGAAGGGAATCGTTCCAGATCCTCAAAAAAGCGAGTCCTTTATTAGAGTTAACGTTACCTCAAACTTTTTCGAATTACCTCTATTAAACNACCAGATCCTCAAAAAAGCGAGTCCTTTATTAGAGTTAACGTTACCTCAAACTTTTTCGAATTACCTCTATTAAACTTGACTATCAGGATGGTAAGACGTAAAATCGTTGTACACGCTGAAATAAACGTTAACGTACAAACAAATATTTTGTTGGCATTTCTCTCATTGTAGTGAGTTAGGTAAAATAGATCTACGACTTGACGTATTTCGAGTGTGGGGTTTAAAATAGCGCAATGCAAGTCAGTGTTTTTTTTTTTTTTGTTTTATTTATATTATAATACAAATAAGAATGTAAGTAACACATCGACGTTCCTAGAAATTCTACTTTTTCACTTGACTGACAAATAAATTAAGCGAATGATTTTGTTCAACTTACACGTGTCGCAAGAATACAAACTAAAGGTTAGAACATCCCAAACATGTGTGACTGGCATGCGGCAAGTTAAGTTGGTGACGACACAGGGAAAGTGGTTCCACGTTTTAACGTTGAATTAAAAGCGTTAGGTTAACACTTGTGAATACTGAAATTATTCCTCCTNGGAAAGTGGTTCCACGTTTTAACGTTGAATTAAAAGCGTTAGGTTAACACTTGTGAATACTGAAATTATTCCTCCTTCTTGCTGTTTTCAAATACACATTAGTCAAAAAATAAGGTAACTTTTAAATCATTCCACAGATTTACTTAAACGAATAATGAACAAATTTATCAGGCTCGTGGTAATTATAAATAATGTGTANCAAATCATTCCACAGATTTACTTAAACGAATAATGAACAAATTTATCAGGCTCGTGGTAATTATAAATAATGTGTAATAATACACGATGTGCATACAAGTATGTGTTACTTCGGCAGGCCTTTCAGAGATGCTCAGTTTACCGTGAACATTCTATAGTTGGCACAACCGGCCCGGATCCATCGCTTATTTCCGAGTGAGTGGGTGGCCCAAGCAGCGAAGGATCGGCTCGAAGAAGGAGCGAGCTGGTAATGTGATTGAACCGTAACCAAGGGCGGCACGTGTTCTCGGAGAGAGAGAGGCGTCGTTGGCATTCTCGCCGACCAATAGGCTCGCACCAGGCCCAGGGAGAGCTCCAATCCCGGCCATCTTCTCTGCAGCTGCTGCAGGTCATCGTGCCTGCTGAGGGATATTTGTTTCCGCTGACTGGGCGCTGCCTTCTCTCGAGGACTTCATCCCCTACTGGCGCTGCGTGCGTAATACCGCCGTAGAGAGCGGGTGTCAGCTGCGCGCACCGGCCAGTTCTCCTTACACTATATCTCATTGGTTTTATTCACGATGAGTGGAGCTGAGAGATTTTGGCCGAAAGGAAGGACAGTGTTTTGCCTGCCTAGCGCTTTAACTGCACTGCAGAGTGTTTTAAATTCTGTTTTTTTTTACCAAACTACTAAACGTGCCCCCAGTATTTTTACCTTCGAAAATACATCATATTCTAGACGAGAACGGAATGGTACTTTAAATTGATCATGCATGCTCTAAATATTATTTTGGAGCTTTCAAATATACTTAAAAACGTGTTTTTTCAGACTGACGTATCTTAAAACATACTAGCCGGACACGAGTCAAACTACAATAGGAGCATGTATTGAATTTTGGTACAGACTTCTTATCAATAATATGATAGGCTCACAGCTGAAAGTGCCGTAAGTACACGCAGCACTGCGAGAACACTGCACGCCAGTTCAGAGCCGTGCTCGTAGCGGCGATGGCGCTCTTGTAGTGCGTGCCAGTGTAACCCTTATAGTTCCCGCGCTTCTCGGGCAAAAAAAGGATAACAACGATGCAGGCTGGCGGAAGAAGCCGCCTTTCACATTATCGCTTTAAAAAAAAAACTGTTTCTGCCCTTTAAATGAAATAACCTTGCAATATGAGAAGTGCAAGTAGAGCGAAATTAATAAGAGTTTATGGTTTTGTGTGTTCTTTTGGATTTTAATCCTGATTCACCCGCAATTTTAAGGGTATTACAAATGTCACAAAGAGTTTTTGTAAAAATTTGGCCCGTGGCAAAGAAGGAGAAAGAGTTTTTTTGTTTGAAAGCGATATTGTGGAAGGTGGTCGAGACACGTCTACAATCATTTAAAGACTGTTCGCGGAAGTGAGCACTTTTGAATTTAGCCTTTGAAAAATGTCACTGCCCCTACCTGCGTGTATTCTAACGGCCTCACCGACCGTCACGCACCCAGTAACGCTGGCAACGGCGGAGCGAATGTCGCTCGATGTGATAACGTTTGTGAAAACTTAAATATTTTATTTTACTTGTGTTTTAATGCATATAAGTGTATCAATAAACCCTTTTTTATTTTTAAAATTGCCCTTGACCGACGCACGAATTAAGTGATCAGATCCATGTTAACGTTAAGTGTTCGTAATGGTGGAAGAATACACAATGTGTGGACAAGTAGATCTTCAGCAGGGCTTTCAAAAGTGCTCATTTTACCCGAAACAGCCTATACATGTAAAACCCGTTCCTCTTCACTCGACAGCCGCGTTAACTCTTCGCAATAATGATATACGGCATCAAATAATTGGTAAATTGTTCCCGTTTCGGCAAGCAATTGATTTAAAAACACAATTTTAATAAAATAACGAATTCAGGCGAAATATAATTGTTTATATATTTTTACAGTGTACCTAATCAAAAACTTTTTATAACGTTATTCAGTTAACCAACTAAGCAAGAGCTTTCCAGTACACACGCCTCATGTTTATTACGGTTCGAATCTCTTTCTGTCAATTTTGTNAACCAACTAAGCAAGAGCTTTCCAGTACACACGCCTCATGTTTATTACGGTTCGAATCTCTTTCTGTCAATTTTGTTTTCTATCGCTATCCCAAAAGTCTTAAAATTTTTGGTCTATAAATGAGGGTACTCCTTAACCTTTCATACAAGTNGTTTTCTATCGCTATCCCAAAAGTCTTAAAATTTTTGGTCTATAAATGAGGGTACTCCTTAACCTTTCATACAAGTATACTGTAGATGTTCTGTTCTTCAGCAAGCAGAAAACTCATTTTACCTCAGCTGAAGTTACTACTTTTTATAAAACGGAATGTTTTTAGATACATATATTTCAAATCCTGGACGACGTGCGTAAATCAATACTTGAAGCTTTACACCTTTACGTTTTGGTTTCCTTTTGAACTTGTTTTATGTGGACGTTTATATCAATATCAAGCATCGATAAATACACAAACAAACACTCTTACTATCCTAATTGTCACANTTTATGTGGACGTTTATATCAATATCAAGCATCGATAAATACACAAACAAACACTCTTACTATCCTAATTGTCACAAAAATACAATCAAAATGTCGAGCTGTATTCTGAAACGAAGGCAATCAAACGGGTGGCCAAACTAATATATATAGAGTTGATTCAACAAAATATTTTGTTGACAGTCTAGTTACTTTTTGTCGAAAAATTAAGTTTTGTTAATTAAAGCGTGAATTTTGTTAGATTAACAAAATTAATTTGTTGGGTTAACTAAATATTTATTCGGCCCTATACAAACCAATATTTTCTTGGCTGTTCTCTCAGTGTACATCAATTTTATAGATAACAGTTTCTAAAAAAAGTCATCTATATGGCATTTCTTAAAGAATACTGGCAAGTTATGGAATCTTGCCAATATTAATATATATTTTCTAAAATTTAACAATGAAATTAACATTACAATAAAATATGAATAAAAGAAAGTTGTTTAAAAATTTCCGACATTGCATTTTTCTCTGAGAATTTTGCATTGTATATATTTTTTCTTTGAAACAGTTATCTATACAATTGTTGCATTGAGATATGGAATTCCTTGAACATTATTTTGCTAAGTAAAATATATGGCTGTAAGCCTGTTAGGTAAAGCCATTAATTGAGATATCATTTTTAAAAACATTTAAATATTTAGATTACGTCGTTTTACAATAATGTCACGTAAATATCATAATTTGACTCTTTTTGGTAACTCTAAATAATAAAATGTGTTCCACTCGCAGAAATGAGCTAACTCGAACATCGTAATAATGACAAAGAGTAATCCGGTAGTACANGTAATAATGACAAAGAGTAATCCGGTAGTACACAATTTTAAAGTATTTTTAATTTTTTTTTTGCTTCTAAATTTTATTAAAAAACACTTGTGCTACATAATTCTTACAACGACCTTAAAAAAAGTATNATTTTTTTTTTGCTTCTAAATTTTATTAAAAAACACTTGTGCTACATAATTCTTACAACGACCTTAAAAAAAGTATCCGTCACGTCCTTTCAATTGTGTATAGGCAGTTCACGAAAAACTGAACACTTTTGAAAGTCCTGCTTAAGATCTACTTGTATGTACATTGTGTATTCTTCCACCACATATCAAATAAACATTGCCGCGTGTCTAATTAATTTATTCACATATAGGTCAAGTGAAAATTCTAAATTATTACGCAAGTAAATAGTTTGCAATTTAGCTTATTCATACACTTACATGCTTCAAATAACCTAAATCAAAAGAAATCATTTCAGTATCCAAAAACGTTTATAGACATTTTTTTTTCGAGATTGTCCATAATCGTTTGTATAGGTGGATGATATGGCAGGTTGGTCTAGCCAGCTTGTCAGGAACTGGTCTCGCCGGGAACCAGTCTTGGGTGAAGTTAGTCCTTGGTTAGTATGGTTAGTCGCTATTGACCCCTGTTGTGACCAGCTAGTAATGAACAATTGTAAGGACAGTGATTTTTCTCTATTTTTCGAGTGCAATGTCATTGGGGTCAAGATCAAACAAAGTGGCTAAATCGACCACTCCTCTGGCGTCGAAATCGGTAATTAATATACTAGCATCATTAAGGTGACTAAAAAGTACACATATGACAAACGGAAAAATTAATATGGTGTTTGGAGTGCATTCGACAAAATTATCAGGTAGAGGAGCGAAATACTAATACAATGACAAATATTGGTGGCGGGTCGAACGAGCGTGAATAATCAACCAATGTAAAACACTGTTGGGGTGAAGCGAATGCAAGTAAACAACTAATGAGAAACATTGGTGGAGGGAGTGGAGGGAACCGACTAATTTACCAATGAGAAACAATGACGATGGTCATTCGTTTGCTGGACGTAGTGCTGAGGAAACCTCCAAAAATGTAATTTTTTCTACTGTTATATAATAATTTTTAATAATAATTTTTTNGGACGTAGTGCTGAGGAAACCTCCAAAAATGTAATTTTTTCTACTGTTATATAATAATTTTTAATAATAATTTTTTTAATAATTTTTAAAAAACATTTTTATAAACATTTTTGTAATAAATTATGTAATTTTTGGGATTTTTTGGGGATTTCAAGGTAAAATGCCACTGGGTCAAAGTCAAAGGTCAAGTTAAAGTTCACTGACATTTAACATGGTGGACAATATGGCCACCGGGGAACCGGAATGACAGAGCATGAACAACTCCGACACTCCAATCCTCTATCGCATTGTCTCAAACTTCGCTTTTTCATTGTACTTACAATATTATATCTTGCAGTCGACTAAATTTCAATTAGCACGTTTACCCACAGAATATCACCGGCGTCTTTGAACAACATTGCGTTCATTCGAATATAAACACAAGCGGCAAAGTTATTGGCGTTTAAAAGCTCTCAGAGTCACTTAGTTCCGTTTTGCACTGTTGCCCTACAATTATAAAAGTACACGCTGGTTAATACACCGTGTTTTGTCAGAGGTAATATTTAATTAACCTGTGCTATTATAAATATGTAATTAACATCCCGTCCCATCGGAATCCGTAAGGCATCACGAAAATCGCTATTAACTGAGTAAAAATGGTCTTCACATAGAAGCGAGCTTACAGAAACGGTGGGATATAAAATTTACCATTGTAACGAATTTTTTTAAATTATTACACATGAAATATAATTTTAACCTTATTATTATCTTTAACTTGAAAATATTAATATATTTCAGCAATACATACTGTTCCGTGTAAGATGCAGTTAATATTTCCCACGCTTCGATCATATACATTATTTTTAACTTTGTGAACAGCAGATGATATATGTCATTAGGAAAAACGGCTGCAGGGTATTTCCGAGGACCAATGCATTACGGTACATTTCCCATGGTAGCATTACTGGCCACATAAAGAGTAATAACACAATATCGGATATAAAATACTGTTTTCATGTGACTGTTTATTGCACTGTTTATTTGTAAAATGTAGTATAACTCGTCAAACAAGTTACTGAGATATCATACTTACCGCTTAAATTTTCGGAAACAGTAGACGCTAATCCACACAATGAGAACTGCTGCCATATCAAATGTTTAGTGATTCCACAGTTACATGCAATACCAAATATGAGAACGTCACTTTGAACATAAGTGCCTTATTTTATTAAATTATTATGCTTCGCGTTAAAGTCATTTTTAAAATTCCTTAAGGGGAGTGTAGATGATGAAGTTCACGAAAGAAAGTCGGTGGACAAATTAATTTAGCAAAATTAATTATATCAGGAGAATCTTTACTGATTCAAGTCACAGTAATTACAGCGTGATTTGGCTAGCGGGATTAGGGATCGAGGTAGGTGTGAAGGACAATCTTTTATGGGGGGGGGGACAAGTATATAATGGGCTCCGGGCTCGCTCTCTCACCTTAGAGTAAGACAATTACCCCCAATCGCCGCTCGGAGACGCCGTTCAGGGAGGACCAACGCCGACTGACACCCCGGCTTTTAGCCGCCGTGTCCACCACACCTCATCCCCCCTCCCCTTATCCGATATCCTTGATTCCTATTGGCTCTCCCTTGTAGCTTGAGCGGGGTTACTGCCGTGAGATGCTGATGAAATTGTCGCAACGCCACCGCGTCAGCCAGACACAGATATTCTACGTACTTCTGCAGATTCCTGCATTTTCAGTCGTTGCGTGACAGACTCCGTTGAAAGTTGTTTTAATAACACTCGTTGGCCGCGGGCCTGCCTTACACGGCCTCGCGTCTTGTGTTGTAATCGTAACGATGTGTTTTTCAGAAGGCGATGCCTTACAAAATGCTGAACAATGTAGATGTCGAGTTTGTCTTTAATATAATTTTATGTTTCCTTAACTAAACTTTGCACTTTCCCCGCTGTAGTAAATTTGCCCTCCAGAAAGTGCACGAGATCATTCTAGAGTTTTCTCGACGGTGTCAAACTTTCATTTTCCATGAAAGTCTTAATATTTACTTCTACTTCTTCCAGGCGGTTCAAAATTAAACTGATAGGCATTTTTTTAAAGGAAGCCAAAGCGAAGTTCTTTTGATTTAGGCAAATGTTTGAGACATTGAAGCAGTTCTGGCAGTATAAATAAGAGGACATACGCTAAAACAAACAGCGCTTTGTTATTACCCTTGTTATGAAGTGATCAGGCCTTAGCTGGACGGCCTGCCTGAACACACCTTCAACCATTGAACCAGAGCACGAGCGTGATTGCAGTAATACCTTGTGAAAGACAGTTGCAAACCCCCTCCACCGGCCAATAAACGGGGCCGAAAATTTTAAACAATGCGCCCGATATAAATTCATAACATTGGTGGAGGCTTGGTTCCTCCTTACCCTCTCGCTGCCTTGCATCAGCTTTTCTACCATCCACCCCCATTTTAATCAATTTCCCACCCACCCACGCTATTTTCGTATTAATAATAACAACATTTCAGCCACGTCCACTTTTAACATTAAAACTTTTGGTTTTTATTAGCAATACAATTAAAATAAAGTTATAATGTCTACTTTTAAAATGTATAAGGTTTAAATCATAATTTTCCTTTTACAGCTCAATATCAAAGCTTGCAAAGCAATTATTTGAAACGTAAATAACAAACGGTACTAAAATGTAAACAATTTCAGTTTGAACCGCAAGTCCCTAGTTGCGTATATTTACCTCAGCAATACCATTCTAGTAATTTCAATTAAGATATAGATCACCCGTGTGCGCTGGGTGTATTTATTTGAAATAAAGCTATTACTCTAATTGCAATTCATAATCCCGTGAGAATTTACACTACATTAAATGTCAATCCAAGATAATTTAAAAATGTCACAAAATACATAATAATGTAGTAATATATTACTGTGCACGGATAATGGTACAGGATTTTAGTGGATATGGGTGTGTCCGGCCGTCGTTAACAGCTTTTCAACTATTTAATCTTTATTTTCAATAAACCCCATCTTATACTTTTGTGCTCTACCTAATCATAACTCATTATTTACCTACGTTAAATTGCCCCTTTAAATTATGAAATGACTTAAAAGCTTATTGGTAACATCATGGACTTAATTACGTCCCATAATGTTAAGGCACGCTACATCATAACTATATGTCTGGAATATGTGTTCCCTTCTTTATATTTTTAATCCCCGTACCGAATTTCACCAAACTAGGACCACGTAGAGTATTTAGTAAGGACGTAGATTTTTAATAGTTTTAGATAACGCCGGTTAATTATTTTCAAAATGGCGGCAATTTTATATTTGAGAGCATTATCTTATGTATCGGGAACCATATAAATGATTATAACCAAATTTAGAACTTAAACAGTTCATGAAACAAGCATTGCATTTAGAGCATTATAATGCAATTGGTCCGCAATTTCGTAAGATAGTGCAAAATGAAAAATACGTTTTTGTTATTATATTTTTGGAAACCATTTATTACATTAAAACCAAATTCGGTAAGTTGAAAGCGCATGATTTAAGCATTGAATTAAGAAACCAATAATGTTATTGGTACGCCATTTTGTAAGATAGTGCAGATTGAAAAATTATGTTTTAACGGCGTTCTGGGTTCGAATCCCAGGCAAGGCAGGCGTGTATTTGTAGTTGTCTCACTAATATAGCATTTGCTAATGGTCCCATCTCTAATAATTGTTGTGTCAACGACACGTTAAGATCCACCTACAATCTAAACTTTCAAGAAATTCATGAAAAATATTTGCATCCATGTAGATGAAGAAGGTTTATTAGTTATTTCGATAACTTCTCGTTAAAAAAAACATGAACAAGCATGAAAACCCAATAGCCCAGTTTGGCGGGGAAGGATTCCCTTAAGCCTAAGAGAGCACACAGCCGTAATATAAGGCGGTTTAGCTGCCGGGTCTGCGAGGAGAGAGAGTCACCCGTGCTGATACCTCGTCTACGAAGGCGGGGAGGGACGTTGCCGCTCTTCTGCGATGTTTTATTCACGCCGCAATCCGCAGACCGCGAGCGACCCGCCGTGAAGTTACGCGAGTGAGTTGCCGCCTCTTCAGTGTCGCGTCGTCTACCTCCCTGCCTCCTTCTGTCGCCCGTCCTACCCGCCAATTGTCCACACTACTCCTTCCTCTCTCTCTCTCTCTTCCTCGAGCTTCATTGAGCTATTCTCAATACCGCTGATCACCATCCGCGACATCTCCCACGCCCCATGTACACCTTGAGTGGAGTAAAGAGGTTAGGCCGCTTAATGGCCCTGCACTCCGAACCCAGCGGCCGTGAAATTCAAATGGGGAAGCAATGTTAAACTAAAATCCTTCTCATTGCCTCAATATTAAATATAAATATTTCAAACAAAAAAGTATTCTATGTGAAATTTTTTAGGAAATGTTACTACACCAAAACACCTTGCCGATAATTTTTTTATATATTTTTCTAAAATATACTATTGGAATTTACATACAACAAAATAAGATGAATAAATAATAGTTTAAAAAAATAGTTTTCTATAGCGATATTATCTGAGAAAATCGCGTCAAAAGGTTTTTCATTGTAATAGTTACCTTCAAAATTGAAGCAATGAGAAGGAATTTTGTATAACGTTGTTTCCCCATGAGAAGTTCGCGACTGCTGGCTTGGTGGACAGGGCCGTTAACATCGCGGTATTGACGAGCCGATTAGGGTTGACCGAGGTGAGTATGGAGCAGCGCCGGAATGAAAACAAGGTGGGACTGGAGATCCCTGAGGAAACCCGCCAACCAGCGGCATCGTTCAGCATAATTTCCACTTTGAGACCCAGCATGGTGTCGCAGTGTTGCAGGCTTTTTTTAAATGGTAAATTGAGCACTTTTGGAAGCCTTGCTTCAGATCTACTTGTACGCGATTAGTGTATTCTTCCACCATAAGTAAAACAAACATTGTGATGGGCCTGAACACTTTACTCATGAGTAAGTCAAGCGAAACTCTGAAATAATTAGAAGAGTAAATATTTTACGAACTTACTCATTCTTACACTTACATGAATTNAAGTCAAGCGAAACTCTGAAATAATTAGAAGAGTAAATATTTTACGAACTTACTCATTCTTACACTTACATGAATTTAAAAAAAACAGATAGCAAAATAAATAATTTCAGTATTCGCAAATGTTAACCTAACAGTCCTAACTCAACGTTAAGGCGTGGAACTACTTTCCCTCCGTCGTTACCAACCTGACTGGATGCTTGTCAGTTAATGTGCACATTAAAACATCTACAGAAAGAGGCAGTGGCATTTTTCTAATGTTGGTTTCAAAATTCTTTAAATAACCGTAAACAACATCGTATATACCACTGGACTCACATTCGGGAGACAGGCAGTGCTCATCATCTCGTCAACTGCGAGGTCATCAGAGACGGAGCAAGCTGCTCAGAGGAGGAACGGGGAAGGAATAGGCCATGACCTGTAGTAAGGAATGATCCCAGAATTCGCCTGGAGATATTTCACGAAACCATGGAAAACTGACGTCAGTGTGGTGGGACCGGGATTTGAACCCAGGTCCTCCCGAGTGCATGGACGAATGTTTACCATTGCTTCATATCGCTCGGCAAATTACTAAATTTTTATCTCTCTCTGAGAGTTAACCGTTTTAGTCTTTTAAAACATATTGAATAAACAGAAAAAAAAATAATATGCAGAATATAGTTGAATTAAATAAAACAATAAGGAAAACACGGCAAAACATTATTATACCACAAAGAAATAATTAAAGAAATGTTTGAATAAATGTTACAAATTTAGTTTGTTATGTTGGTATATTTTTCCTGTTTTCGATGTCTACAAACAACAGAAGTACTTCTTCCCTGCTGCAGTTTCGCAGTTCTTGTTTCTTTTGTTTAACATAGAATATAAATCTTGTTTTAAAGGTGTTTAATCCTTGGCATGTAGGACTCAAGAGATATACGTGGCAAGTTCTGTTTTAGAAGGCGAATCGAAATACCTTAACCGAAAGAGGACAAACAGCTACTGGATTCCTACCTGTATTCCATACAGGTAAAAAAATTAATTTTGCTTTTTCTCGTTTAGGATGAGTATAAAAGAATACCTTAACTTTGAAGGTCTATAATATCAAATCCAAACTACCTACAACCTTGATTGACCAATCAAATGAACCGTAATAGGGTTTACATTAATTTCGTTGAATTCAAATTGTTAAACGCATCCGAAATATTTCAATATGGTCATAAAGCAGCGCATAATAAGCTTGCTTGACTTCTGCTGCTTTTTACAATCATTGTGTCACTCAATATTTTCCCCAAAAAGTGTCCATTCTGATACTTTTGGCGCAACCATAGTCCGGTCGAAATGGCTGTACTGTTCTGACATTCAGCGGATTGAATTTCTGGGGTTATCTTTGAAAGAATATTCTTGTTATTGCCCTATCCTCCTTCAGAGAGAATCGGTATGAGGGAAACATTCTTGATCGGGCCAGCGAGACTTCTTAAGCCGCAATGGGACTCCAAGCTGAGAGTCTAGAGTCTTGTGGGTTGTGCGAATTTAAGCTCTAGGTGTGCGAGGACAGCGAAGACGACGAGCCAGCAGAGCGACGAGTGGCGGCGAGAGCAACCAGCAAGAGTGAAGTCTGCGGACTGCGAGCACCGGTACAGGGAAGTGTGAGACTGAGGGGTGGGTTTATTGAACTGTATACGTGAGTGTAAGACATTTGGAATGATGACAATATACAGATTGAATATGTGTAAATAATGAGTGGGAATGATGGAGTGTAATCAATTTACAAACATTGATAATGACTTAAGTTAGTACTGAGATACACTTAAAAAATTGGGCTCACTGATAATATGACTGATAGTGGAGATAGCTTGTATAGTGTTGAAATATTGCGCTTCAATCAAGTGAAAATAATTTTCCTACAGTTGGTGATATTTTAATATTGAAGAATGGGTGCAATTCGTAAGTGAACGGAGCAGATCCCTGTGCCTTTTTAAAAAAAAAATATATATTGTTACAATACGCACGCTACGAGTACGCTGAACTTGGCTTTGTGTCTTGTACTGCTATTAGGGTCTTGTTCAGTGTCTTGCAGCTACGAATGATGGAGGGACATGTAAGCTCCTAGTGGCACAACCGCACAAGTAAACTGCATTGACGGTTCAAATATAATTATACCGAGGGCCACGTGGTTGCTTGACTTTAGGGTGCAGAACCGAGCCAATATAAATAAATACAGAAATTAAGTGGCATGTCGCATAAGCAAGCAACATAATTAAATATACATACAAGCTCTAGACAGTAAAGTCATGTTCGGTGTTAGAAGATCGGCTGAAGTGAAGCATTCGCTAGTAAAGGTATGTCCACAGTTTATGTCCAGCCCAGTTGCAGCAGATGTTTTCGGGACGCACATATTNGACGCACATATACACTGTAAGACTAGTTTAAAAAACATTTCTTGATCACAACAGCTAAACTATAGTATCATTACAAAATATTGTTTTACGAAACATTGAAAACTGGTACTATAACACCATATTTATTATATATGTTAATTCTGAAGCGCTTGCCTGAAAAATCGCCATTAGTTTTATACATTGTACATCAATTTTTTGTGAAATTAACTCCAGTTCACTTGTAGCGTTACAAACTCAACGACGTCACAAATATTTTTGGAAGAATTCTTTGTAAAAATAGAAAAATGTTCTGCTATGTTTTTTCTCGGCGACCGTGCAGCCTGGCTCTCTACTGTAAAACCGGAACTTCCAACCTCCTAAAACGTAATTATGGGAGATGCGCGTGTATCCTNGCGTGTACCCAGCTACCAACAGATGTGGTTATTATAAAAATTATTTTCATTTATTTTTTATTCAGTAAATATTCGCATTTGCTCTTCTCAATGAAATTAAACTGTAAGGTAAAGTAAATTGTTAATATTCCGTTCATATTACGCATTTACCGAGAACGCTATTTAACATCCACAAATATACTATTACGTGAAAGAGAAATATCTTATATCTTCATTAATAAAAAAAAACCTATTCCAAAATATCTGGCTTCGATGATTTTCCATCTTGTGCTCATAGTTGCAAATTTTGACAGGATTCTTCACATTGAAATGAAATAAATAAATGAAATCGGATCGCTCCTAGAACAGACAGAAAGTTTAGCATTGTTAATAAAGTATGTGAACAAAGTCGTTATGGGAAACGGAAATGTCGCTTAAATAACATTTGTAATGGATAAAAAAGTGTCTGCTCTCACCTACAAGAAAAAAGCGATACATAAAACAGTAAAAAAAAATTATAAAATAAATTGATTAACAATTAATAAGTATAAATTTTTTTTTTAACGTTTCGTTGAGTAAAAGTATATTAGTCCACATGACAAGACGGGCATCTATCCGGGCAAGGATCTCTGGCTGAAGGTATCCATCAGAGCAGGGATTTCTGGCCGAGGGTATCCATCCGGGCAGGGATCTCTGGCTGAGGATATCCATCCGGGCAGGGATCTCTGGCCGAGGGTATCCATCAGGGCAGGGATCTCTGGCCGAGGGTGTCCATTCAGGCCCTGATTTCTGGCCGAGGATATCCATCCGGGCAGGTATCTCTGGCTGAGAGCATCCATCGGGGCAGGGATCTCTGGCCAAGAGCTTCCATCGGGGCAGGGATTTCTGGCCTAGGGTATCCATCAAGGCAGGGATCTCTGGCCGAGGGTATCCATCCGGGCAGGGATCTCTGGCCGAGGATATCCATCCGGGCAGGTATCTCTGGCCGAAGGTATCCATCCGGGCAGGGATCTCTGGCCAAGAATATCCATCCGGGCAGGGATTTCTGGCCGAGGATATCCATCCGGACAGGGATCTCTGGCTGAGAGCATCCATCGGGACTGGGATTTCTTCCCAAGGGCATCCATCCGGGCAGGGTTCTCTGGCGGAGGGCATCCATCTGGGCAGAGATCTCTGGCCGAGGGTGTCCATCCGGACAGGGATCTCTGGCCAAGAGCTTCCATCGGGGAAGGGATCTCTGACCTAGGGTATCCATCCGGGCAGGGATCTCTGGCCGAGGGTATCCATCCGGGCAGGGATCTCTGGCCGAGGATATCCATNAAGTCAAGCGAAACTCTGAAATAATTAGAAGAGTAAATATTTTACGAACTTACTCATTCTTACACTTACATGAATTAAAAAAAAACAGATAGCAAAATAAATAATTCCAGTATTCGCAAATGTTAACCTAACAGTCCTAACTCAACGTTAAGGCGTGGAACTACTTTTNCCTAACAGTCCTAACTCAACGTTAAGGCGTGGAACTACTTTCCCTCCGTCGTTACCAACCTGACTGGATGCTTGTCAGTTAATGTGCACATTAAAACATCTACAGAAAGAGGCAGTGGCATTTTTCTAATGTTGGTTTCGAAATTCTTTAAATAACCGTAAACAACATCGTATATACCACTGGACTCACATTCGGGAGACAGGCAGTGCTCGTCGTCTCGTCAACTGCGAGGTCATCAGAGACGGAACAAGTTGCTCAGAGGAGGAACGGGGAAGGAATAGGCCATGACCTGTAGTAAGGAATGATCCCAGAATTCGCCTGGAGATATTTCACGAAACCATGGAAAACTGACGTCAGTGTGGTGGGACCGGGATTTGAACCCAGGTCCTCCCGAGTGCATGGACGAATGTTTACCATTGCTTCATATCGCTCGGCAAATTACTAAATTTTTATCTCTCTCTGAGAGTTAACCGTTTTAGTCTTTTAAAACATATTGAATAAACAGAAAAAAAAATAATATGCAGAATATAGTTGAATTAAATAAAACAATAAGGAAAACACGGCAAAACATTATTATACCACAAAGAAATAATTAAAGAAATGTTTGAATAAATGTTACAAATTTAGTTTGTTATGTTGGTATATTTTTCCTGTTTTCGATGTCTACAAACAACAGAAGTTCTTCTTCCCTGCTGCAGTTTTGCAGTTCTTGTTTCTTTTGTTTAACATAGAATATAAATCTTGTTTTAAAGGTGTTTAATCCTTGGCATGTAGGACTCAAGAGATATACGTGGCAAGTTCTGTTTTAGAAGGCGAATCGAAATACCTTAACCGAAAGAGGACAAACAGCTACTGGATTCCTACCTGTATCCCGTACAGGTAAAAAAATTAATTTTGCTTTTTCTCGTTTAGGTTGAGTATAAAAGAATACCTTAACTTTGAAGGTCTATAATATCAAATCCAAACTACCTACAACCTTGATTGGCCAATCAAATGAACCGTAATAGGGTTTACATTAATTTCGTTGAATTCAAATTTTCAAACGCATCCGAAATATTTCAATATGGTCATAAAGCAGCGCACAATAAGCTTGCTTGACTTCTGCTGCTTTTTACAATCATTGTGTCACTCAATATTTTCCCCAAAAAGTGTCCATTCTGATACTTTTGGCGCTACCATAGTCCGGTTAAAATGGCTGTTCACTTCCATGGAAACATGATATACTGAAATTTCGTTGCGTTAGGATGTCCGTAAGCAGAGTTGTGATCAATTTGGAGAATTATGGTCTGCATTGCCTCGTATAATTCCAAGTTGTCGTCTCTTAGGAAAATATTAACAATACAGCGGAGTCAGTGAGATTCAAGACCCAATTCACAGCAACACGAATTACATCTTCTGTTAATTGCGAACTGCTTAGCCATGTCTGTTCTATTTACTTGCTCTGAAATAGGCATAAATGGCTACCTACGCGTAAGCATCGAATATGTGATCACGCTGAGATTTGAAAAAAAAACAATTAATATAGTCTTACATGCTACCTGCTCTGCATCGCTTCCATTCCCTGGCCCACGCGAGCGAAACAGTGGGCCAAGGACAGAGTAATAGCGTTAAAAGTGCGCGGCGATTTACAAAGGAAAGCCGCTGCGAGTGCTAGATATGACTATTGAGACTTGTTCACTTCTGACCTTCAGCGGATTGAATTTCTGGGGTTATCTTTGAAAGAATATTCTTGTTATTGCCCTATCCTCCTTCAGGGAGAATCGGTATGAGGGAAACATTCTTGATCGGGCCAGCGATACTTCTTAAGCCGCAATGGGACTCCAAGCTGAGCGTCTAGAGTCTGGTGGGTTGTGCGAATTTAAGCTCTAGGTGTGCGAGGACAGCGAAGACGACGAGCCAGCAGAGCGACGAGTGGCGGCGAGAGCAACCAGCAAGAGTGAAGTCTGCGGACTGCGAGCACCAGTATAGGGAAGAGTGAGACTGAGGGGTGGGATTATTGAACTGTATACGTGAGTGTAAAACATTTGGAATGATGACAATATACAGATTGAATATGTGTAAATAATGAGTGGGAATGATGGAATGTAATCAATTTACAAACATTGATAATGACTTAAGTTAGTACTGAGATACACTTAAAAAATTGGGCTCACTGATANATGTAATCAATTTACAAACATTGATAATGACTTAAGTTAGTACTGAGATACACTTAAAAAATTGGGCTCACTGATAATATGACTGATAGTGGAGATAGCTTGTATAGTGTTGAAATATTGCGCTTCAATCAAGTGAAAATAATTTTCCTACAGTTNTGACTGATAGTGGAGATAGCTTGTATAGTGTTGAAATATTGCGCTTCAATCAAGTGAAAATAATTTTCCTACAGTTAAGTGATATTTTAATATTGAAGAATGGGTGCAATTCGTAAGTGAACGGAGCAGATCCCTGTGCCTTTTTTAAAAATATATATATATTATTACAATACGCACGCTACGAGTTCGCTGAACTTGGCTTTGTGTCTTGTACTGCTATTAGGGTCTTGTTCAGTGTCTTGCATCTACGAATGATGGAGGGACATGTATGCTCCTAGTGGCACAACCGCACAAGTAAACTGCATTGACTGTTCAAATATAATTATACCGAGGGCCACGTGGTTGCTTGACTTTAGGGTGAAGAACCGAGCCAATATATATAAATACAGAAATTAAGTGGCATGTCGCATAAGCAAGCAACATAATTAAATATACATACAAGCTCTGGACAGTAAAGTCATGTTCTGTGTTAGAAGATCGGCTGAAGTGAAGCATTCACTAGTAAAGGTATGTCCACAGTTTATGTCCAGCCCAGTTGCAGCAGATATTTTCGGGACGCACATATACACTGTAAGACTAGTTTAAAAAACATTTCTTGATCACAACAGCTAAACTATAGTATCATTACAAAATATTGTTTTACGAAACATTGAAAACTGGTACTATAACACCATATTTATTATATATGTTAATTCTGAAGCGCTTGCCTGAAAAATCGCCATTAGTTTTATACATTGTACGTCAATTTTTTGTGAAATTAACTCCAGTTCACTTGTAGCGTTACAAACTCAACGACGTCACAAATATTTTTGGAAGAATTCTTTGTAAAAATAGAAAAATGTTCTGCTATGTTTTTTCTCGGCGACCGTGCAGCCTGGCTCTCTACTGTAAATCCGGAACTTCCAACCTCCTAAAACGTAATTGTGGGAGATGTGCGTGTACCCAGCTACCAACAGATGTGGTTATTATAAAAATTATTTTCATTTATTTTTTATTCAGTAAATATTCGCATTTGCTCTTCTCAATGAAATTAAACTGTAAGGTAAAGTAAATTGTTAATATTCCGTTCATATTACGCATTTACCGAGAACGCTATTTAACATCCACAAATATACTATTACGTGAAAGAGAAATATCTTATATCTTCATTAATAAAAAAAAACCTATTCCAAAATATCTGGCTTCGATGATTTTCCATCTTGTGCTCATAGTTGCAAATTTTGACAGGATTCTTCACCTTGAAATGAAATAAATAAATGAAATCGGATCGCTGCTAGAACAGACAGAAAGTTTAGCATTGTTAATAAAGTATGTGAACAAAGTCGTTATGGGAAACGGAAATGTCGCTTAAATAACATTTGTAATGGATAAAAAAGTGTCTGCTCTCACCTACAAGAAAAAAGCAATACATAAAACAGTAAAAAAAAATTATAAAATAAATTGATTAACAATTAATAAGTATAAATTTTTTTTTTAACGTTTCGTTGAGTAAAAGTATATTAGTCCACATGACAAGACGGGCATCTATCCGGGCAAGGATCTCTGNGCAGGGATCTCTGGCTGAGGGTATCCATCCGGGCAGGGATCTCTGGCCGAGGATATCCATCCGGGCAGGGATCTCTGGCTTAGAGCATCCATCGGGGCAGGGATTTCTGGCCAAGGGCATCCATCCGCCAGGGATGTCTGGCGGAGAGCATCCATCTGGGCAGAGATCTCTGGCCGATGGTATCCATCCGGACAGGGATCTCTGGCCAAGAGCTTCCATTGGGGCAGGGATTTCTGGCCGAGGGTATCCATCCGGGCAGGGATCTCTGGCTGAGGGTATCCATCCGGGCAGGGATCTCTGGCCGAGGATATCCATCCGGGCAGGGATCTCTGGCTTAGAGCATCCATCGGGGCAGGGATTTCTGGCCAAGGGCATCCATCCGCCAGGGATGTCTGGCGGAGAGCATCCATCTGGGCAGAGATCTCTGGCCGATGGTATCCATCCGGACAGGGATCTCTGGCCAAGAGCTTCCATTGGGGCAGGGATTTCTGGCCGAGGGTATCCATCCGGGCAGGGATCTCTGGCTGAGGGTATCCATCCGGGCAGGGATCTCTGGCCGAGGGCTCCGTAACGCGCCAGGGATTTTGGAGAGTTTCCTCCGACTGGAAGTCGAGCTGACTTGACCGAAAACGACAACTCTCCTTCGTTGCGTCATTTTCCAACCAGGCTGTTTTCTCGTACTCGGGAGTTCTCCGCCTATCTCTCTTCGGCGTCGAGCAAGAGATCTCTTTTTTCAGGGAAATGGACAACTCCTGCTCGCAGAATTTTCGTGACCTTGCGTCCAACGACAGCTTGGAAGGAGAGTTTCCATTCGCCAGGTCTCCAGTAAAACCTGCCATGACTGGTCGGCTACACTACTACTGGGCTGATCGCTGCCAGACTTTAAATTAATTTAAAATAAGATATCTAACAAATATTTTTAGAAACGGGAGCACACCGAGAGATCAATTTTCTTGAGCAGATTTTTTTTTTATTTATTGTAAAAAAATATGTATATAATATATATAAATACATTTAAAAAATGTATATACATCTTTGTATGTATTTAGTTGATTAAATAAAATAATATTTTGAGGAGAATCAACTTTTGTTGGCCGAACACATAGGTGTTGTCGGTTATAAAGTGGATTTTATTAGATAATAAATAACATCTGTTTTTCTTTTCGAAATATTTTGCTGCAGGAACTGCATATTTGTTTGTTCATATACAAGCATGTATTTATTTTGATGGAACAAATCTTACTCTCTGTACGAACTGCGTGACATCACCACGTGGTGCAAAATTAAATATCACATCAGGCCACGTCAATTTGCTATACGTGTTGACATCTGGCACGTAGATAGCAATTGCAGTGCGAAAGGAATAAGTGTTAACATTTGGCGTTTTCGAAAACATTGTCTTGTTTGTAAGGCAAATTATTTATACTTATTTCATATCCATTCTTTTACTTGAGAATTTTGCTGCCAAGAACAAAAATTAAAGAAAACAAAAAAAATTGTACTAAATATTTTTTAAAATAAAAAAAAAATTATTTCATTTGCTTTGCCATTTTTATTTTGTTTAAACGACCACTATTTTGGAACATTTAAAGACAACTGCAACAAATATATTTATATTTCCAGATGGAAAATTATTGAAGCGTTTATCAATCTTTCATTTTAATTAATAGTTATTTCTTTACCAGTAGCTTCGTCTTTTGCTCTTGTAGGAGGGGAAGGGGAGGAGGTTGAGTGATGGAAGTTGGGGACAATAGTTATTAATTACACAGAAGCAAAATAGCTCATCGGTTCATTTGATGTAGGTGAACTCAGTCGCTCGTTGGGTACACGGCTCTGGGTAACAGACTTGTGTCCGATTGGTTGAGCTGTCGTATGACAAGTAGCTTTCCAGGCACTGACTGCCGAATGTCGCTCCAACACGTTCTTTACTAGTGACGTCATTCGGCTTGCATGTACGGCCGGAGTGGAATGTAGTGAAGGGAAGGTCTTGAGAGCCAACGGTGGTGAAGTGAGGTAAGTATGGAGCAGCGTCGGAACGCAAGGGCGAGGAAAAAGGGAGATCACCGAGAAAACCCGCCAACCAGCGGCGTCGTCCGTCACGATTCCCACATGTACAAATCCAGGAGCCACCCCGCTGGGAATCGAAGCCGGTTTGCCCAGGTGGGAGAAGAGTAGTCTGACCACTAGACCACCTTGTGCGGCCTGAGTTTGTGGTGCGAGCGCCTTTTTAAAATATGTAATTTTAAGAATCCTGTGGTCGAGCCGAGCATGACAGGACTTTCTCCTGAGCAGCACATTGTCTATTGACGGGGGGTGAAGAAGGGGATATCTACATGATTTCTGCATGAACGACACTAGAAGGAACAAACAGCAGATGGTTTACAGTGTTCGAATTTGTTATTAACTGGGGAAACGTTTAAATTGGATGAGTTTTAAAGTGTTTGAGATAAAAATACTGACTTATTAAACTTTAAATTATAGTATTAAACATTATGCTTTTATTTGTGTTCCGTCTTAATATGTGATGATTAAAAAATGTTTTGTCATCAAGAGAATGTAAATTTTTAAACTTAAAAATATAGATTTAATAAATTGTTTAGTTAAGGTGATACAAACGGAAAGTTTTACGGGGTTATTTGGTAGTACTATACCTACGATTTTCCGTGTAATAGAAAAATAATTACAAAAATATAACGATTTTTAAGTTTTTTAAATAACATATCGTTTAAATAAAATGTTTTAAAATCATGATATTAAAAATTAAATTTTTAATTTTGATAAATTTAATTGTATAATAAATTTTACAGGTGTTTCAAAATATTATTTCTGAAATCGGAAGATTTTGAAGTTTTAAAATAAATACATCAATTTAGCATATATTCTTTGCCACCGTAACCAGAAAATTACATTTTTCTGTGACAGTTAAGATATCCACGCCATTTAGACCTATTCCCTCAAACTTCATGAANATCCACGCCATTTAGACCTATTCCCTCAAACTTCATGAATCAGCGTCACGTGCTTGTGACAGTTCCCAATACTGAAGAAATAAATTGCATTTCTGGATATTTGAAATATAATAGCTTACCATTGTCGCAATAACGTTGTGGCAAGTTGCAAGTTTCACGATCTACGAAAACTTTTGATACGGTTTCAATTTTCGCTTGAGAATAAANAATAAATACATCAATTTAGCATATATTCTTTGCCACCGTAACCAGAAAATTACATTTTTCTGTGACAGTTAAGATAGCCACGCCATTTAGACCTATTCCCTCAAACTTCATGAATCAGCGTCACGTGCTTGTGACAGTTCCCAATACTGAAGAAATAAATTGCATTTCTGGATATTTGAAATATAATAGCTTACCATTGTCGCAAGAACGTTGTGGCAAGTTGCAAGTTTCACGATCTACGAAAACTTTTGATACGGTTTCAATTTTCGCTTGAGAATAAANTAACGTTGTGGCAAGTTGCAAGTTTCACGATCTACGAAAACTTTTGATACGGTTTCAATTTTCGCTTGAGAATAAAATGAAATATTTTACCTCTTCAGCTTACTTCCAAAGGAAAGAAAGTTTTACGATATCACTTTCTGTATTTCTGTGTGCATGTGTGTATTTGTTGGTATCTGTGCGCTAGGGTGTCCCAAGACGTAAGTGAAAAATTTTTTTTCGCGAAATCAAATACGCATATCTTCTATTTTTTTTCTGTTTGACTTAATAACTAAAATAATAAATATTACCGTGGTTGGATAATGAAAACCCATGCCGACATGATGCCAAGCATAAGACATNTAATAACTAAAATAATAAATATTACCGTGGTTGGATAATGAAAACCCATGCCGACATGATGCCAAGCATAAGACATGAAATTTTGTATGGTGTTAGTATCGAAGGATTTTAGAACTTGACGTTTATTAGGTAAATAAAACACCAATATACCTGAATTGTATCATAATGACTATTTTCAAGTAAAAATCTTTAAATCAGGCTTTAACTTAAAATTTGGCTTTAAATTTTCTAGTCAAAGTTTGCTTTTTGCAGTTAGGATAAATCTTCCGGTGTTCTTGTACGCAAGGTAATAAAAATTGCTTTTGTTCTTCATGAACCGTGATTGAACCATGAAAGTCTTGCATCAACTTGGCCGCTCTTTCAGCTGTATCGTTCACTGCCCTCAGCGTTGAAACCTTCCTTCTAGCTTCTTGAAACGAGACATTATTTGCCCACAAAGAAGGCCATTCGTGGAGGAAACTATCATCAATTTTAAGACGGCTGAACAAAGACTTGCTTTTGACGGAAATGAAGTCATCGACATTTTTCTCTGAAATCAAAAAGGAAAATAGTTAACAAAATAGTAATCTAACAGAAAAGAAAAGAAACAATTACTATATTTGCTTATTGAACAAACCATACAATGGGCCAAAAAGTTCTTCCTTCGATGGGATGCAACGTTTACCATGAGTTTATGCATTCTCTTTAATTAAATTTTCAACCATTTTAACTTAAGTTTCAGGGTCCACTTCATCGTCAAACAGTGATAAGACAGAAACTTCAACAGTCAAATACCATAAATGCTGGCTAAACTTCTGTAAAGCTGCTTTTGAGATGCTTTTATCAATTTTTTCGTAAGCCTTCATCGCCTTCAAAAAGCACAAATCTTGGTAAGGTGCTTTTACTGCCATTATGCATTGGAGCCATGGCTTGATGTAGGATGTCACGATTAACAGGCAAACGTCAAACAGCGCCGCCTTATCCTTGCTCGTAGTTTTGAATTGAGCACTAAGCAATGGTATTTTCAGGGAGTGAATTGCTCGCGCCATCCATCGAGCTTGGTGCATGGCACCTGGAGGGCGAATTTTAAATTTTCTCTGTGTATCTCTGCCTAAAAATATCACAGTAAGCTCTATTATCTCTCGATAGTCACCTCTGACTATTTCTTTGGTCAGTTCAGTNATCTGCCTAAAAATATCACAGTAAGCTCTATTATCTCTCGATAGTCACCTCTGACTATTTCTTTGGTCAGTTCAGTCCGGTAAAACTCAAGCAAATCATCAATTTCGGAAACAGTCAGGTGCAGTGTAAGCTTTCCTTTAAAGCACTGTATTTTATCAAAATTGACAGCTTTCCAGTTATCTCGGAACTTTTTGAAGAGTAGAATATCAGGACTTGTAGTGACTTGGCTGATTTTTACTTCGAACACGCCTTTTAATACCAACTCATACACGTGATGGCGGCAAGCAAAAACGAGAATTTTGCATACACACGCCTATACCAGTTTTTTTGGCTCTCCAGTGTATATTGTTGTTGTTGGTTGGTTTTTTTTTAAGGTAGCACCGCATAAAAAAATTAAGGTTTGAAATTATATTTTAATAATAATTAAACCAATTCGCNCAGACATTAATATATAAATTGTTATGTTTTAAGCAAGTCAATTACTTAATTTGAAAATGGCGGCCATTTAAACATTTTACATTAGTTTTCTATATCTACATATATACGAAACAAATTTTATGTATTATAACCATCAGATTTTGTCTGTATGGAGCCTCATTTCTCCACCATTTTGTAAAACAGCCCCACATGAATAAATAATTCTTTCGTCATAACTCGGGAACTAATGAAGCGTTTCCTACAAAATTGTGCGATGAAGTTGTTCTTTAGCAAGCCATATAAATATACATGTTTTAAGCGTGCCAGGCAGTAATTTTTACAATTGCGGCTATATAAACATTTTAGTTTAGTATGCTATATTTACGAAAGTGTGTAACCAATTATATCTTTCCTTTGTAGACAGGCAGTATTTATGAGAATCATCGAATCTGTTAATACATAACTTTTTTGTCCTCTAATTATGAAGATGGTCAAATTGAAATATGGAAGTTCTATGTCATATGTCGAGGACCAATAAACCGATTACAGCCAAATTTTACACCCAAGAAGTTTCACTGTAGCTTCTGAAAACTTATTATTTTAAAATTGCATTAATGGGTATACAATTTTGTATAAGTATGATATATCTATTAAACAATATTCAACTATGTTCACTACGATAACAGTATTCACTAAAAGCATCAATTATGCATGCAGAGAGATCCTCTTTTCCCGGCCTTTTTGCACAACTTCACCACACGTCACTGGTAACTGTGTGCAAAGGGGGGGGGGGTGAGATTTACCATGCGTCACTAGCTACTGTGGGCAATGTCATAATGCGTCAGATGTTATCTTATATTTGGAAGCAGCTTCACCAACCATCACTTGTATCTGTGCATGAGTAGAAAGTGAGGAAACTATTCGCATTTTGGAGTTAGCGGTGATCACAAACGTGGTAATTACAGGTAATTGACATTCTAAGATGTAAATTATTACAGTTTAATAAAATCCATCATAGTTTACGGCAATCACAGATTTTTACACAATTAAAGGTTTATTAATAACTTATATACTATGCTCAATCGATTACAAACTCAGTGGCAAAGGGAGAAGAGGTTGGAACAGCCATATCCACCGCTCCTGACTATGCCCTTGTTTCATAATAATATTAATATAGGTNAAGGGAGAAGAGGTTGGAACAGCCATATCCACCGCTCCTGACTATGCCCTTGTTTCATAATAATATTAATATAGGTCTTTCACGAACAGTGGCTAAAACCCGGTCTCCGATTAAAGGAAGGGCAAGCCTTTAGCGCTGGTATATAGATAGTTCTGCTGCGCTTATAGATTTCATTTTGGTGTTGTTTAAACCTTAATTTAATGTTGTATAAAAGGTCCAATAGTCTTTATCTCAGTAGCGAAGATGATCGTATAATTCATCAAAAGCAACTATTGGAAAAATTTAACTTAGAATAATATAGTAAGTCCCATATTAACCCAGTTACATAACTCCAAAGACGAGTGTTAGAACTTCTGTGTGATGTATAAAAACATTTTGGTGAACAATAGCTGTTTCGGTGCCCATTTACTCTCGTTCTGGAACCATTTCGTAAATTTAGGATAGGGAAAGGGACAGTTTTTATCCGGGTTAAGTGAGAGATTTTGGCAGTTCTTGACATCGAGATCTTGAGAGCCGAAGAAGGTGAAAGGAGGTGAGAATGGAGTAGCGCCGGAATGCAAGGAAAAGGGGGAACGGGAGATCGCCGAAGAAACACCCCCGACCAGCGGCATCGTACGGCGCGATTCCCACTTGCTAAACTCCGGGATTGACACGGCCGGGGGATATTTACACCTAGCAGTGCGTATTGGTTATCTCGCCGTGCAAGAATATGCAGAATGATTTCGCCGTCAGTAAAGCGCTATTCCGTTCGCNCAGTGCGTATTGGTTATCTCGCCGTGCAAGAATATGCAGAATGATTTCGCCGTCAGTAAAGCGCTATTCCGTTCGCAGGGTGTAGATGAGGTGCTGGAGGGTCTCCTCCGACAGTGGCGCTGCAGAAGTAAGCATGACTCTGTGTCGTAGTGAGTGTGCCTCTGTTCGCGTGTAACATCTGCGAGCGGGTTTCGCCGGGTGGACTTTCTCCAGCGGCAAGAGGCTCCACGGCTCCCTTGTGTGTCGAGAGTCTTGCCAACCCCCCGAGAGCTCGGGAAACAATGGCAGATTAGCGCACTGCCATCCCCGCGCCAAGCGCCGACTCCACCCTCCAGAGACGTGTGATTTACCCACCCCTGTGCCGCTATAACACGCCGGCTTTTGAGGCTGCTATTCCCCGAGAAATTTCATTATTTTTTACGAAATGTTGTTCAACTTTGTATCGTACGCGTGATACAAAATTTACCTATGAAAAATGCGTGAAACGAGTTGAAAATTTCACAAAAGAGTATATATTTATAATGTTAATTTCACCGTTTTTTTTTTGTGAAGGGGACCGTGGTGGCTGAGTGGCTAGCCCGCTCGTCTCCGACCAAGGTGAAACGGGTTCAATCCCCTGCTGGACCACTCTCGGATTTTGGCATGTGGGAATCATGCCGGACGATGCCGTTGGTCGGCGGGTTTTCTCGGGGACCTCCCGTTTCCTCCACCCTTTCATTCCGTCGCTGCTCCATACTCACCTCAATCACCCTCGTCGGCTCTCAGTACCTCGCTGTTAAGAAGCCACCCAAATCTCTTCACTAACTCACTCAGTTTTATGTAAACACGCAAATGTTTCCAAAAGACGTAAAATTGTTTCGTTGTTTAGTTGTAAACGTGACGTGAGATATAAGCGAAAGAGAGAGTGTGACAGGGTAACACTCGCAACGCTACAAAACTCTATTACTAGAGTCTGGAATAGCAATACGGAAGTATCTACTTTCTACTAGAAACTTAACTCAGCAGAGACGCTTCAGGCAAAGTGTGAAATTTACCAATTCCTGTTACCAATTCTTGCACCTAAAATTGTTATAATATGTGGACTCAATTTTGAAAAAAAAAAAATTAAATTAGTGGCCTTAGCAACACTAGCTTCTGTTGTAAATGGTAATCTTCGTTAACTTTAGACATAGCAATTTATAAATTGAACTTTAAAAATAAAATTATTTATCAACGTATTTTCTCCAGACTAGCTCAAGGTATCCCAGACAAACAATACCAGGATGTGTGTGGTTAAAATTAAAAGGGTCAGTTGCGATTAAAATTCGTCTCTGCTTCTTTAAAATAAATTGAAGACTTAGCTGAATAAAGTTTAGTAAGGTGAACTCTGGAAGGTCTTGAATGTATATCTGTTAGTAAGCAGGGGCATTCCCCTGAACGCTGCAGGACATATTGTTGTGGTCTTTCCTTAATCAGACTGTCGAGCTTATAGTGCAACTATACAGAGTGATTCTAAAATTATGGGACAAACAAACATTGAGGGGAGGTAGAGCTCACTAAAACCAACAATTATTGTATAGGAATATAAGGGCAGAAGTGACGCGTTGAGGCAAAAACACTAAAAACATCACACATTAACGGAAACATAAAATGTTCATTAGCAGCATACATAGCAAGTGATTCCGTACAGAAAATGCTAAAAAACAGTTGCTGGAAATGCATCCACCAACAGTCACGCATGCTTGGCAACCTCTACATATGGCGTGATTGGCTGACAATGGTGGCGTGCGTGAAATACCCGGCGTATTTGAATCTGTTCGCCAATCACTCCACCGACGCTACCAAGCTTGAATTACTGTCAATGGTAACAATTTTGAGCAATTATTATAAACATTGCTGTAAAAAGGTATTTAGCGGCGACGTTTTAAATAAACAATGTGTTGCATTTAATGTGTTATTTTTGTGTTTGTGCCTCAACGCGTCACTTCCGCCCATATATTCCTATACAATAATTGTTTGTTTTAGTGAGCTCTACCACCCCGCAATGTTTGTTTATCCCATAATTTTAGAATTACGCTGTAGTCCCAGCACTTAAATACACACCGCGGTAGTTCGAATTATAGAAATCCTGTAGAAATAACCCAGGCGGCGACAAACACTATTCCAGCCCACGCGTCTTCGCCTACACCTAGACGGCCTGTTTACAGGGGCGGGCTCGAGGCATTACGTTAAAATTAAATTAAAATTCATCCAGGCTGAACTTACGCGGGTCGGCAACCTGCCGTCGGAAACCAAGATGGCTAAAATATCACTAAAAAAAAAGCTTTAATTAAAAACGCCGTAGAAAAAACAACCAATCTCAAGAGTGCTAGAGGCAAAATTACTCATCACTACACTTAGTTGCTACGGCAACAGATCAACAACTGCTCAGAAATTGGGGCCTTCTATATACATTCCATTTACAGAAAACTGGAAAGACTTTTAATTATGTTACAAAACCAAATAAATCAGAAAAATAACCTGAGCAGTTATTTTACTTACCAATTAACATAATTACTGCGTCAATGTAAAATAACATACATTAAATAAAATTACGTCTTAAAATTACATATATCTTTATACAATTAATTAAAATTATGCATATTCCACTTATTCCAGACATTAAGACTTACAGTCATTATATATAAGTAATATTTCCTTCGCATAAAGCAATTCAGACGTCATATTTATTAAACAATAGCCTCTAAAAATCCAAAATTATAGTGTTATTGGGACATACAAATGATGCAATCTAATCCACTTATCGAAATTAAATAATTCACCAAAATATATTCACGTAGTAACTCTTTTGCCAGTAAATTTATTTGTCCTGCGGCGTAAAAATAAAATTATAACCTTACGTTCAAAAATGTTTCTTAAATTTGTAGATTTATGTTTGTGACCAGAAAACAATGTATATTCCTTTTATTTATTTTTTATTATTTTTTTTAATATTACAGAATGAAAAATTATTTACTGCCAGTTGTGTAACATAGTTGCTGAAAGAACCTTTTCTTATAAACATAAAATATACTCACTCGTTGCAATCCACAATGGTAATATAAATATTTCATTAAATTTTGATTTGAAACACGCTATTTTATGTATTTTTTGGGAAGGATTTTTTTTGTATTTAGGGCTTCAAAAAGTTTAACATTGTGAGCTTCGAGTCGTTTATTTAATATTTCAGAATACATTGTTAATACTGTTCATGACAAAGAGCGCATTTTTTAAATAAACTTTGAAATATATCACTTCCTGTAACTAAATGCGCGCTTAAAAAACTTTCCGTGAATTGGCTAGTTAGTTTTCTGAATTTCGGATTCGAGGGAATAGAAAAAGTGTTACATTTTCGTTACATGTGTTTTTAACATTCTACAAACAAGACTTTGAGAAGAGTTACAATATTTTGTGGTGAAGAAGCATTTTAGCCCAAGTAAACAAAATTTGACATTACGACTTACCACTTCCTACCATGCTTTAGAAAATGGTTTATTATCCTTGCAGATTTAGCGGACAGACGTGCCCCTGTGCTTAAGGGCCGCCCCCCCTCCTCCTCTTTTATCAACAAACTCTAAATGCTATCTTCGCTCCTTGTAATTTCTATCTGTTCCCAAAATGTAAAGTGTAATGAAATGAACGCATTTCCGGCCTTTTGAAGAGGTGAAAAGTAAAACTGTAAACCTTAAGAAGAAGTTTAAATTGATAACGCAAGCACTCGGCTGAATCGTGGAAGATACGTATGGAGATACATACTAAATATATATATATATATCCTGTATATATATAAATATATATACAGTATATATCTGAACTTCGTGCAGTAAATGAAGCCTCAGCATCTGTGGGCCTAAATAACCACAAAAACCTAGTAACAAAATGCCGGGGAAAAGCAATGTTGTATTGCTAAATTGACGTTGAAGTTAGGTGCAAGGGGACATTCAGTACGCGGGTTATTGTGCTGTATTGTTGTGCAGACTGTACTACAGTACTCTCATTTTCGTATTGAATAACCATACCTTTGTTTAGACAGTGTGATAAGAACATTCATTTGTTTGTTTTATTTCCAACACCGGCATTGTTGCACCGAACTTCAACGTCACTTTAGAAATNAACCTTTAGAAGAAGTTTAAATTGATAACGCAAGCACTCGGCTGAATCGTGGAAGATACGTATGGAGATACATACTGAATATATATATATATACTGTATATATATAAATATATATACAGTATATATCTGAACTTCGTGCAGTAAATGAAGCCTCAGCATTTGTGGGCCTAATAACCACAAAAACCTAGTAACAAAATGCCGGGGAAAAGCAATGTTGCATTGCTAAATTGACGTTGAAGTTAGGTGCAAGGGGACATTCAGTACGCGGGTTATTGTACTGTATTGTTGTGCAGACTGTACTGCACTACTCTCATTTTCGTATTGAATAACCATACCTTTGTTTAGACAGTGTAATAAGAACATTCATTTGTTTGTTTTATTTCCAACACCGGCATTGTTGCACCGAACTTCAACGTCACTTTAGAAATAAAAGATTATTTTTCCGGACATTATGTTACTAGAGTTTTCTTGTTGTTTACGCCCACAGATTCTGTGGCTTAATTTTCTGCTTGAAGTTCAGATACATCATGTGTGTATATGTGTATATATATATCCAATATGTATCTATTTAGACACATGCCAAAGGGGATAAATGATACGTCGAAATAATTTTGTTTTAATCCACGTTTTTCTCACCCAGGACCGGTACTCATTAGCCACACATATTAAATTGCATCATTACGCTAATTCATTGACGGACTGTATAGGCGCTTGCAAACGCACCGACATTTTTATTAGACGCTGAACCAACTGAACCTGGCCATCTACATTTTCCCCCGCACCAACATAGTATCAGTGTTCGAGGTCAAATTCAGATTTTTCAATGAAAGGGTAATTAATGATGTGTCCTATGTTTAACAAACTGCTTAATTTTGTTTATTTATTATATTCAAGAAATAAATAAAAGAGGTCGAATGAATGAAAGATCAAGCTGGACTTATTCACCCATAACAACAAGATTTTCGTGTCTATAGTTTTGTTCCGGAAATACGGCTTGCTCTTCACCAACTAAGTTAATGACTACGTCGTATAGAAATCAGTTTATTAATAATATAACAACCTCACGCTAATTAATGGCAATTAACGAGGCTCATCTGCACTAGCTTTGCACACACTGAGAGCTATGAGCACTGAACATAAAACAGAACGTGTGACCAACTCTGCCGTGCCGGAAAACGTGTGCTAGTTCACAAGATAGTCTTTGTTCTCCACACCTGGATATAGAACCGACACGCGATTTGTCTAGGTATATGCTTCCCGCGGTTAACTGAGTACCTCAGAAAGNTTATTAATAATATAACAACCTCACGCTAATTAATGGCAATTAACGAGGCTCATCTGCACTAGCTTTGCACACACTGCGAGCTATGAGCACTGAACATAAAACAGAACGTGTGACCAACTCTGCCGTGCCGAAAAACGTGTGCTAGTTCACAAGATAGTCTTTGTTCTTCACACCTGGATATAGAACCGACACGCGATTTGTCTAGGTATATGCTTCCCGCGGTTAACTGAGTACCTCAGAAAGCCCTCCTTAAGATCGACTTACATGCAAATTGCGTATTCTTCCACCCTGCGTAAAATTAACATTGCAATTTTTGTGAATTCTTTATACATTCGCCGCGCCGCACTGGTCCATTGAAACTGCGAAATTATTAGAAAAATACAAAATTATTTTGTAATTTTTTTATTATAGTTAAGTGTATTATATTTTTCAGTGGTACTGAGTTCAGGAAACATTTTTCCAGACATTTTTGTCAAAGAGACTGTAAGCATTATAATTATTGCTTATCCAGATTTCAATTCTTTTTCTTTAAATAATAAATATTATTTTTTAAATTATTTTATAATGTCGGTGATGTTCGTGTAGATTTGTTTAATATACAAAATATTAAGCAGTAACATAGAGGTGTAAAATGATACCTCTGTTTGCAAGTAGTCTGCGTGGCGGTACAAAGTACTTGGTGTGTTTGTTCATGACTGAGGATGTCGGCTACAGCACGCCGATCCCTTCTCCCACCTTTTATGGCGGGACGACAGGTGAGGCGCGTCCCATAACAAAGGAGGCCGCTGCCGCCAACCTCGCACGCCGCGTGCCTCGTGCTCCGGAGTCCGGTTCCGCCGGTCGGGACGCCACGGCCGGTAATTACAGACGCGGCTTGACGTAGAACAGCTGCCATTCTAGAAGCCCAACACGCGACGTCTCCTGGTTCTGCAGTTCACGTGGAAATACGAGCAGTTGTAACGACAGGAAGAGGGGGAAACGCTCGCTTCCAAACGGCGGCGTTGCCGAATGTAGGTCAGTTCTCGTACACGTGCGAGAATTCCGTGTTTGTGTAAGATGCGGGATTACAAATCGGAACTCGGACACTTCTGTACGAGAATTTCCAGAACCGACAATGTCGGCTGGGAATACAAAAAAAGTGATCGGTCGTGAACCAATCGTCTCTTTAAAAAAATATATTTGTTCCTAGTTTTACAGAAAAAAAAACTTATTTCCTTTGTTATACGCTGTCTGAGACACTCGAATTGTCTCAATTTGGCATTTCTTACCTAATAATACTGTAAACGCCTCCGCGTCCGCCTTGTTTTCAAAACGAATAATTAAGTGAATTTCCTAATCACCCTGCTTAAAGGGCCAATTTCATTTGTTGTTGGAGACGCAAAATAATTGTTTTCTGATTTACGTCGAATGTTTTATGCTGTATGATAATTGTGGTTCTCAGTACGAAAGTTCTGGTACTTGGTACGAGAATTACAGTTGGAATACTGGCGGGAGGCGACTTTAGTGGCGGATGTGGTAGGTGTCTAGCGGACCTGCGCGAGAGTAGAACTGACGGGCCACTGACTTGTGCGTGGGCGNTAATACACATTTGACTATGATATTAAAGTAAATCTGCATGCCTGTTTAGTGGCGATAATATTTTTAAAAAAATCCTGAATATTAATTTTGAAAAAGAATTAACCAAAAAGGTTTAAGTGAATCACATTAGACACTGTAATTAAATGTTGTTTGGTGTTGATGAAGGGCGGAATTTGTGCGCATTTCAGCTAACGGATTAACGTAAATATTTGGTATTGAAGCTATGCTAGATAGAAAGAGTAACTCGATGCAAGAAAACTATGTAAAAACTGCACTTAAAGAGCAGAAGTCGGATATTAAGCTTTTCAAGTATTCTGCGTTCACATTTCCATACGCATGTTTGAAACTTTGTAACGAGGCGCGAGACTAGTTTAGTGTACCAGGTCCGAGATGCAGCGTTCTCTAAATTGCTATCATTTTCCCGGGTCTGCGTTTAAGCGAAGTTGCCTTGTGTTTGTGTTACGTGGTATTGCGTAGCTTAACTCATCTCCACGCGTTTCCGAGTTGGTAACTTCGTAATCCTCGGACGCCGACTCCGGGAGGCCAGATGAAACGTCTACGCCGGCAAATATCACTTTGCGAAGTGTGCTAGGAAGTGTTTGGGCAACTCGGTCCGCCCATCCCCTAGCGCTAACTCCACCGGCCTGCTGCTCGAGAAGACGCGGGTTCGACGCCGAGTCGGAGCAGACTAGAAACTGAGAGAGCTGAGAGGTTCATGCTTGGCATCTGAGAGACCGCCCTCGCTGTCGTGAGCGCCTCACAGTAAGAAATTGTGTCTATTTGAATAAAAAAAAAAACAGTGGAATATTTCAATGTTAATCAGTTTCTCAGAAAAAATAATAATAATATTGGCGTGTAGGGAGTGCATCCAGGGCAAGGCAACACCCTCCGAGTGACGGTCTTTCCAGCTGGGACCCGTAGGTGACTGTCATCCCCGGGCATGGCAGAAATTAGACCCTAGAATGGAGCGGCACCGGAATGCAGGGGCGTGGGAAGCGGGAGTACCCCGAGAAGGCCCGCCGGCAAGCGGCATTGTCCAGCACGATTCCCACATACGAGAATCCGGGAGTGAACCCGCCGGGGATCGAANGGCATTGTCCAGCACGATTCCCACATACGAGAATCCGGGAGTGAACCCGCCGGGGATCGAACCCAGATCGCCGTGGTGGGAGGCGAGCGCCCTGTCCAGTACGCCACCGCTGCCCTGGCCTTGAAGAACAACGAAGCCTTGTGACGGCGGTGTAAAAACTGCATAATAAAGCTTCGCGTTTGTCCTGTTCCCGCAGAATTTCAAGTGGTGACCAAATAGTTTTAATATAGCAATATGTTTAGAAAATATACAGCGTATTTATTTCTACAGTATATATGTATATATATATTTTTTTTTTCACCGAAGAATAAATATCGCAAATAGAGAGCTGTGTTGACACTGAGACTTTTGAACCACCACATTTGTTTCACAAGCCAAATTCATGAGTTGATAACGAAAAGTCTACTTTCTTTTTGAAGTTATACTTCTTTTGGCGCGTTGAGGGTGGAAGTTTAGTGTGCAGCGGAAGTTACGCGCGCACAGTGTAACGAAGTTCGACAGTGAACGTGGCAGGGATGTTTTTTCTCGTATCTCGGGAAACAATCAACCCACTTTTACAAAATTTTGGCGAAGTTAGTCCATTATAATAGATGTATCTTACTTCAGTCACGCCGAAGAAGTATAAATTCTAACGCACGTACATAAGTACACGCGCCCATTTTTTTTGTTCTGAAAGGGGCAGCGGTGGCGTAGTGGCCAGGGCGCTCGCCTCCCTCCACGGCGATCTGGGTTCGATCCCCGGCGGGTTCACTCCCGGATTCTCGTATGTGGGAATCGTGCTGGACAATGCCGCTTGCCGGCGGGCATTCTCGGGGTACTCCCGCTTCCCACGCCCCTGCATTCCGGTGCCGCTCCATTCTAGGGTCTAATTTCTGCCATGCCCGGGGATGACAGTCACCTACGGGTCCCAGCTGGAAAGACCGTCACTCGGAGGGTGTTGCCTTGCCCTGGATGCACTCCCTACACGCCAATATTATTATTATTTTTTCTGAGAAACTGATTAACATTGAAATATTCCACTGTTTTTTTTTTATTCAAATAGACACAATTTCTTACTGTGAGGCCCTCACGACAGCGAGGGTGGTCTCTCAGATGCCAAGCATGAACCTCTCAGCTCTCTCAGTTTCTAGTCTGCTCCGACTCGGCGTCGAACCCGCGTCTTCTCGAGCAGCAGGCCGGTGGAGTTAGCGCTAGGGGATGGGCGGACCGAGTTGCCCAAACACTTCCTAGCACACTTCGCAAAGTGATATTTGCCGGCGTAGACGTTTCATCTGGCCTCCCGGAGTCGGCGTCCGAGGATTACGAAGTTACCAACTCGGAAACGCGTGGAGATGAGTTAAGCTACGCAATACCACGTAACACAAACACAAGGCAACTTCGCTTAAACGCAGACCCGGGAAAATGATAGCAATTTAGAGAACGCTGCATCTCGGACCTGGTACACTAAACTAGTCTCGCGCCTCGTTACAAAGTTTCAAACATGCGTATGGAAATGTGAACGCAGAATNCCACGCAATACCACGTAACACAAACACAAACACAAGGCAACTTCGCTTAAACGCAGACCCGGGAAAATGATAGCAATTTAGAGAACGCTGCATCTCGGACCTGGTACACTAAACTAGCCTCGCGCCTCGTTACAAAGTTTCAAACATGCGTATGGAAATGTGAACGCAGAATACTTGAAAAGCTTAATATCCGACTTCTGCTCTTTAAGTGCAGTTTTTACATAGNATATGGAAATGTGAACGCAGAATACTTGAAAAGCTTAATATCCGACTTCTGCTCTTTAAGTGCAGTTTTTACATAGTTTTCTTGCATCGAGTTACTCTTTCTATATAGCATAGCTTCAATACCAAATATTTACGTTAATCCGTTAGCTGAAATGCGCACAAATTCCGCCCTTCATCAACACCAAACAACATTTAATTACAGTGTCTAATGTGATTCACTTAAACCTTTTTGGTTAATTCTTTTTCAAAATTAATATTCAGGATTTTTTTAAAAATATTATCGCCACTAAACAGGCATGCAGATTTACTTTAATATCATAGTCAAATGTGTATTATTTATGTGTATACAAAATTTGCATTGTTTTCGATATATGAATACACATACGTATAAAATACTAAGTAATAAAAAAACAGAATTCAGACAACTAAACATTTTTAGTCAGATGTAAATATATCAATCATTTAAACGCTTGTAATAATAATATAAAATATTCCGAAGTTTATACACAATTTAAAACGTATGCACTGCATTAGCAACAAAATTAATTTTAGGCAGTTTATTTTTAAAAAAATGTGTTAAATAAAGTCATATATTTACTTTTGTGATTGCATTTGATTGTTAGTCTTTGTAACAGATGTACTATCTTCCAAGTTTTTTTTTTCCATCACGAGCGTACTAATATCATGCAAATTTTTCTTTGGTTTATTTGCTTATTTTGCCTTCTTGCCTCTAAACCTCTCGAAAAAAACAGATGACCCCATCCACTGTAGCTCCTTATTGGCGCAGTGTTGCAGGTGTGACGACGACGGTAGGCAACTTACGTCGCTGCACGATGGCGCTACGGAAAAGTTAATGCGACTACAGAACTGCATTGTGTCAGTACAAGAAACTAACTCCCAAAGCGAGGAGAAACTCTTAAACGACTTGTTTTCGTCTGTAGCTAACCTTACATTCAATGGAAATTCTTCAATTTTCCATGAAAGCTTCGCCTTCTGAAACAGTAACACAAGCTCCCCGCTGAATAATCTAAATAAGTAAATATCCTTCACTAAGCAAAATAATCGCCATAAAATGTATTTAAAGTATCACATCTTGGTGTAATACATACAATTTTACAAATTAAATCTACTGAAATTCTCTAATTATTACGGGGCAGTGTTTTTTTTTCACTGACTTACACATTTATTTTTATTCAGTCATTTATTCGTTATATCTGTGTGCAAAAAAAGTTAATTTGCTAATTCACGCGATTTTTGAAAATTTACACAGTATGAACTAATACACCCTATTAGTTACGCAATTTTTTATGGTATTATCGGTAGTCAAAGTAACAACGGAAATACTACAATTAAAATGTAAACGTAACAGGCTGTCAAGCTAAAAGCATATAAAATGACTCCATATCGACGATTATTGTTTGTTTATATACATATAATTAAGAAATAACGTAAGTATATTCTATTAAAATTATGGTTTCTCATCTTACAACTTTTTGTCAAAGATAAGTTGTTCAGAATTACAACATGAACGCAAAGTGTTGTTGTAACGACGAGACTCCTGAATGATCACTCACTACAAACCAACGTTTGTTCACTACAAAGATATGTTTACAGTGAAGAATTCACTAAAGTAAGAACTCAGTTTAATTGAAACGTTGTTAATTCCTGAATGCACAATCTTAATGTACCATTAAAATTTCGGTTTAAATGCAAAGAAAAATAAATCGCATTTGTTGGATAATTGAACTAGTTTACCATATTTTCACTAAATAAGTTTTATTATCCAACGACTCTGCAAATTATATATTTGAAAGGTATCGGTACAAATCCTGGAGTTTTGCGGAGAATTCAGGAAGAGAGTCACAGAAGAATACACCGAAAGCTTTGTAATTAAGTTCACTAACTCTATAATTTCCGAACAAATACGGGAAAAATTATGTACCTCCTCTAATTTGAACGAGAACGGTTCGTATAACTAAATTAAAATGGCAACATCAAGTAACGCTTAACATTTGGACAAAACAATGAAAGAGGTTAAATACCACGTGAACTCTAAATGAGGCGGATGGCTCGGTAACAGAAAATATGAGTTGAGTAACGTGTTACAATCTAACCAGGATCATATAACCTGTAATCGGATGCTGTATCATTGTTTGAGCTGTTTCGTACAATACTACGTGGATTGCAACAGCATGTATACTGAATGACTACGTGGTAACGTTGTAGTACATATACTTACCGATGCACCTAACGTTGAGCATGTATACTGAATGGCTACGTGGATTGCAACGGCATGAATACTGAATGGCTACGTGGATTAGTTGTCGTACATATGACTTACCCTACGTGGATTGCAACAGCATTTATACTTAATGACTACGTGGATTGTCATTGTGAAATCTGCCCGATTTTTTATGTCGTTTATCATAGCTGTTTTTTCCTTACTAACGCAAAAAGAAACTACCGTTTGAATAGAAATAAAGTTTAAAATTTTGGTAATACATGCATTATCTCTATCCTCACATTACAAAAATCTGTTTTATCTACCACATCTACGCATCTTAATATTGCAACATTGCAAATTTCTGTATGAGGAGAGAATATCGTTAATTCCACAAGACGCTAATGCCCTCTTTATATTTCTCTTTGACGTACACCAATTATGAAAAAATTTCCTTTAGTAATGTTAAGTCCCCACATATTTTTATTTAGTTATATGTAAACATGTAAACATATATGTGTGTGTATGTGAAGTGTACACTTCTCGTCCGTCGAAAAAATATTTATTATTTAATTAAATTTTTTAAATTAAAAATATAATTTTATCAGAACTGCAGATTATCTTACTAACGTATCAAGTTAAGTAATTGTAGCTCATCATCGAAGCCGATAGCAGAATATTCCAATGTTTACTTTTTAGTATCTCACGCTCATTTAAAAATATGAAACGTTCAGACGAAAAAAACCCTATAATCGGCGGGGCACAGAAAAAGTTGTTTTATTGTAAAATAATATGAAAATTATTTTTATTGGTGATTGACTATTGAGACGTGCAATTTTAAACCGAATGAAAGAGTTTTTATTATACATTGCACTGTCGAGCGTGACAAAAAATTCAGCAGAATTCACGTATTCATATTAAATTTCTGATCACCACTTTAAATACATTTCGATGACGTATTTCATAAAGCATCGTTACACGAATGCCCGTTGACACCAAACAACGATGATAACTAATTTTGTTCTTTTTAGTATAATGCTGTGTTCAGGGATTTGCCATGTTTTGTGTGTTTTAAAATATGATGAAAATTATAGGTTTTTTTCCTATTTATATTTTGTTTACAGAGAAACAATACAAATGTAATGCCGTTGTAATTATAATGCATTTTAAACAGTTTGTAAATAATTATTTTCTTATTGTCTTAGAGAATTCGTCCTGTCATATGGTCCGTGTTAGAATGAGAGTCAATATCTTGTGGGTCGTCGTGAAGGACAGTCTGAGAAAAACTGCGATAATCAAATGATTTGCATTTATATTTAGGCAGGTAACTTTACTCAGCTGAGAACCACTGGTATTTTAAGATCTCCGCAAGCTGCATTTTGTTATAATACAGGCCCTCAAAAGCTGCATATGCCACTATTGCAATNGGTATTTTAAGATCTCCGCAAGCTGCATTTTGTTATAATACAGGCCCTCAAAAGCTGCATATGCCACTATTGCAATGAAATTGTCAGACAGATTAAAAGTAGTGCTACAATGAATATAATTAAAGCTTAAGATCATATTACACATTCTAATTTAAAGTATCATACACATTCACATGTACAGTTAGGTATTCCTGAGAAGAAAAGACGGTGAAATGGCGAGGAGTTGACGAGACGCAAGACTTGAGGTCGGAGCAGAGTTGCAGAAGCACTCCGAGTCCCTGGAGGGACGTGCAGCTGCAGAGATCTTTGTTTGCAGTTTTACGAGGGCAGCAGTGGCGGGTTGGAAGGGCTCGGCCCGCCTGCCATACCCAGGGAGTAGCGCTGGAGTATTTGCCGTGGGGAGTGGTGGGTCTTGAGGACAGGGCACACAATGGAGTCCGCTAGAAGCACAGAAACAACCCGCCAGACTGCAGACACCCTAGCGCAGCGCCATCTGCATTACTCACGGCAGTAAGGGCTTTCCTTGCGACTGCACAACAACCAGCTACTAACTCCATGAGTTACTCACGATCATTTATGCTTTTGTCGCAATAATATATACATCATTACTCCAATAAATTACCAAATAATTTTAAAAATAACTTTCATCGCGTATTTAAACTTAAATATGACATTTCCAACGCAAAAACTCANCGAAATAATTTTAAAAATAACTTTCATCGCGTATTTAAACTTAAATATGACATTTCCAACGCAAAAACTCAGTAGTACAAATATCGAAAAGTCTGTTCTAAAATTGAGTTCCAGCTAAAATATTTACTGAAGTCACAAGGCGACATTNACTAACTCCATGAGTTACTCACGATCATTTATGCTTTTGTCGCAATAATATATACATCATTACTCCAATAAATTACCAAATAATTTTAAAAATAACTTTCATCGCGTATTTAAACTTAAATATGACATTTCCAACGCAAAAACTCATTAGTACAAATATCGAAAAGTCTGTTCTAAAATTGAGTTCCAGCTAAAATATTTACTGAAGTCACAAGGCGACATTNGTAGTACAAATATCGAAAAGTCTGTTCTAAAATTGAGTTCCAGCTAAAATATTTACTGAAGTCACAAGGCGACATTTGCGCAACTTCTTTGAAGTCTGACTGTTGGTTCAGCTGCGGTAAAGGTTTTAACTGCTGGCCATAATATTACCTCAAAATTAAAAAAATTGAAATAAGGCTGAACCGTATAACAAATATCAAATAAATATATTTCGTGGCATTGTAATAAAAAAACATCAGTTTCATCGTAACGTATTAAGTTTGTTTAATATTGATATTTGTTCGAAAACATACACAAATTTGAAATCGCTATCTCTCGTTTAATTAATTTCTGAAAAGTAATTTGCCTTTACTGTCATACATTTTTATTGCTATATATTATTTCATATCACAACAAAAAATTAGTCTAGTACGCTAAAAATTTAGAAACTTATTTTGTATTCTAAAACGCTATTGAAGGAAACTCAACAACCGCTGCAAAATGGACTGTTTTTAAAATAAGATGCCAAGGGACAACGAAGGGTTATTGGAGTAAATTATTAGTATATATTAATTACGTTTCAGAAATACCCTTTGTTTACTCAGCCACAAACCTTCCGAGATTCTTGCCGGAAGTTGCAAAGTTATACAAGTTTTGATTTTTTTTTTTCGTAACATATTCAGTAATATTAACGACACAAGAGTTTGATGGAGGTTTGTAATCGTTTAACTGTAAAGAAAAAGTACCACCTAAGACAATTTTTTCTTACGGAGAAAGAATACAAGACGAACAAAACACACAACGTCTCACCTAACAGATCTGCATACGAAACGTAATCAACAGCTGCATACGGAACCCCAATGTTTCCGGTTTTCTTTGTCATTAAAAGTGCTGGAGGATGTGCCATACGGCGCAGGTGAATTGCGATACCTTCATTCAATAAGTGAAGATATAGGCCTAACTGGCGCAAATTTACATTACCGTCATTTTCAGATTACAGCAGCAGAAAACTCGCCATGTAGCTAGCTTAGGTGTTGTTTCTCATAAAAACTTGAATCTATATAAAAGAAATACGCAGTAGTCCCATTAAAAAAGAACACAGATNTAGGTGTTGTTTCTCATAAAAACTTGAATCTATATAAAAGAAATACGCAGTAGTCCCATTAAAAAAGAACACAGATTAGCTGCGTTATTCTTTTTTACATACCGCGTTTCCGGCTTTATATCTTACTTTCTGCAAAAAATTTTCTTTACTGAACTATGCGACCTTTTGTAAAAGGGGATAAATTGGAAAAAGTCTACTGAATTGTAATTTAAATAAAAAGACAGATTTGTATATTAAGTAAAAGTAACGAAGGAAATGTCGGTTACCATCAGGATCTTTCACATCACGTTAGATGACATCACGGGCCGNATTAAGTAAAAGTAACGAAGGAAATGTCGGTTACCATCAGGATCTTTCACATCACGTTAGATGACATCACGGGCCGACACACACATGAAATGTACTAGTACGCAGTACGCAGTACGTAGTACGTAGCAGAACGGAAACTTCGAGAACCATCCCCGAGAGGCACCAGTGTTTTCTCAATACTTTCTAGTTGCACGTTTACTCTTTCTACGTACAGTGCTTGTTTGAATACACTGAAGAGCCAAAAAAATTGGTATAGGCGTGCGTATGCAAATAACAGAGGTATGGAACCAATCAGAGTAACGCGATGCGGTCGGCAGCTAGATCGATTACTGCTGCTACAGTGGCAGGTTATCAAGATTTAAGTGATTTTGAACGTGGTGTTAAATTCGGCGCACGAGAGATGGGACATAGCATCTCCGAGGTAGCCTATAACATTTGTATGTTCGCGTACGACCATTTCACGAGTGTACCGTTAATATCGGGAATCCGGTAAAACATCATATCTTCGACATCGNTATGTTCGCGTACGACCATTTCACGAGTGTACCGTTAATATCGGGAATCCGGTAAAACATCATATCTTCGACATCGCTGCGGCCGGAAAAAGATCGTGAAAGAACGAGACAAACGACGACTGACGAGAATCATTAAACGTGACAGACNGGGGGGGGGGGTGCTACACCTTATTAGGCAGATATACCAGTTTTTTTGGCTCTTCAGTGTATATTAATTTCAATGCAATCTCGTCACAACACGTCCGTTACACTGCAGCGCAGAATTGTTTGTATACGAGCTTTTTTTTAAAACTAATGTTAAGCTATGTTTAGGAACGTTCCAGAAGACCCTTGAAAACATTATTCATTTTGTGTTTTGGGAAGGAACGTCATTTAGACTGAGTCCTCTCTTGTTTAATTATTCAAGTATTTTACGTAGATACTAAAAAAAACTATTTGTTATCGAGGATGATTCAATGCTTAGTGAAAATCACCCCGATTGAATTAGTNACGTAGATACTAAAAAAAACTATTTGTTATCGAGGATGATTCAATGCTTAGTGAAAATCACCCCGATTGAATTAGTCGGCTGGGAGTGTCTGTAACCTTTCTATAGCAGCTATAAGAAATAAAATCTGACATTTCTAAACACGTCAAAACAAATAATATATTTTGTGATACAAATATGCTGAATTGCGTTGATAAATAACGGTNGACATTTCTAAACACGTCAAAACAAATAATATATTTTGTGATACAAATATGCTGAATTGCGTTGATAAATAACGGTCTTAAAAACTAAACAATACTTACTTATGTAGTCTTCGAGAAAACGGCATTTTTACCGCCTAATAAATAGGCTACCTTGATTTACTAGTAATATCACTGATAAAAGCGCGGAGGGTATATCTTTGTCACGAAATGACCGCGTAATCCAGCAAAGGAAAACCCGATAAATTTTTTACGCGCGATATTCGCTTTGGCGAATCAGTAAAAATCCAACTCTGCTTCTGAAATGCACGCTTCTCCCAAAAGTACAGAAAAAGTAGACTATTTATTTATACATATTTTTATATATGCCAGTACTTATATTTTACATAAGTTTTTGGAAATGTGACTTTGTTAGTGCATAGAATATTATTTAATTATATTTTAAGACCATTAATTTTTTAAATTATTAAACATATATAGATTACGCAGTTATTCTCACAACATAATTAAAAATTTATTAACATTTATTCTACAAAAAAAATATTGGTATCACAACAACATTTCAGTCAATCTATCATCTGAGACTCGTATTGTGACTTCATGGAGAGGAAATTTCGATAAAGAATGCTGAACACATTTTATGGATAAAAAACTGGTAAAACATCGGCTAATTTTACCGCTCCCAATTAATGCATGTAGAACAATCGGAATGCGGCATGGGTATGAAACTAAATAAAATTTGCACGTTGGAAACGAACGCACAATCTGCTCGAGTGAAGCAGTGCAGTTGCAAACTGCACGTACTCTCATTAGAGGCTGGATTCCTGCTGATCCGGTGACCCTGATTGCGTTATTCTCGAAGTCATTCAAGCGATCTACCGGGATGGTAGCTTGAAACAGTTGAATGGCCGATTATTTCCGCATTTCTGAAAGTCCGAGCCCATTTCCCGTTATCTTTTGATGCTACAGTCACGAATCGTGAACAAAAACAAGGCCGGATGTTATAAATCACGCCAACGCAGATAGGTTATTTGAACTGCAGCAAGTCGTCGTTATCCAGGCCAGGGGAAGAATCCAAAATGTTATAGTTTATGAAACATATCTCCACTCCCGGTTGCACGGTATTCGTGACAATTACGCCACCTGTGATATTATAATCTGTACGTGGGAGTGTATGCTATTTATTTTGTTTTAAGCTTATTTATAGCTTATTTAACGATACGGGTCGTTACCACAAAAAAAANGGAGTGTATGCTATTTATTTTGTTTTAAGCTTATTTATAGCTTATTTAACGATACGGGTCGTTACCACAAAAAAAATTAAATTTTTTTTATCTGAAATAATTTCTTTGACATAAAATTGTTATTATCCTACAAACTTAATAATTNAAAAAAAATTAAATTTTTTTTATCTGAAATAATTTCTTTGACATAAAATTGTTATTATCCTACAAACTTAATAATTCTGTGAATTATTTACTTTCCAAAATTGATTAAATTGTCTAAAGGTAAATGAGACTGACTAGTGGGCAAATTGTTTAAATCTGAAATTAATCTTTTAATACCGTATCTTGAAAATGTATAAGCATAATAACGTGATTAAGGGTTATAGAAGGCGTTAGGCCTTATCTTCACCACAAAAATAAAGTCGATTTATTATAATTCATATTATTGTTAACCGAGGCCACCAACTGCCAAGTTGACGAGCGTCTGGAATGAGGTGATGTGGGCGTGAGGCAGCGGTGGAATTAATATAGGGAAAAGAACCTGCAGCACTCTGAGAAAACACCGAAATATGTACCCCAGGTTGAGAATTTCACAGCCAACTGGAGCTATCGAAAATGGAACACTTAGGGGCTTGACAAAGAGCCGTTTATCGATACAACATAAATAAACACATATAAGGTGTTTTTGAATAACATGGCCAAATTCAAACCACAGCATCTATGAACTAATATAAACAACAAATCCTTGTAATAACTTTTTTGCAATGGTTATCTGGTGTTTTTTTATTTTCTATTTGAAGTTAGCAAACCAATGTAAGGAGTCAGCCACTTCAAATACCAGCGTGTACAACAAGTTGCATATCACGAAGGAGAATGGAACTGGCACATCATGTGGCAATCGCCTGTACATAGGCAACCCTGAACATAAACAAGGTTCTTACGTCCTCAATAATGCTGTCTGTGTGTTATCGGAAATAAAATGCAATAACTTATGTTAGCATTTACTACTCAATTGCTAATCCCCAATTTATGGTGTCCTCTATGTGCAGGCGCTCACCTTATGGGCACCAGTTTCGTTCGCCTTCGTGATATGNGCTCACCTTATGGGCACCAGTTTCGTTCGCCTTCGTGATATGCAACTTGTTCTGCGCGCAGTTACGTAAAGCTGCTTACTCCCAGCATTTTTTTTTGCCTAACTTCAACTTAAATTTTAAAATACTAGAAGACCTTTCCAAACATTTTGTAACTAGGAGTTATTGTGTGTATTATCCCATACATGCCGTTGTTTTAATGTGACCATGTTATTCAGAAACATCTTGTATAGAGGCTATTCAGGGTAAAGTAAAATCAGCCAAAAAAGTCGCCATTGACCTTTAACCACATGCTGACATGCAGGCTACTAGTTGGCAGTGAATTAAGTGAAATANGCAACTTGTTCTGCGCGCAGTTACGTAAAGCTGCTTACTCCCAGCATTTTTTTTTGCCTAACTTCAACTTAAATTTAAAAATACTAGAAGACCTTTCCAAACATTTTGTAACTAGGAGTTATTGTGTGTATTATCCCATACATGCCGTTGTTTTAATGTGACCATGTTATTCAGAAACATCTTGTATAGAGGCTATTCAGGGTAAAGTAAAATCAACCAAAAAAGTCGCCATTGACCTTTAACCACATGCTGACATGCAGGCTACTAGTTGGCAGTGAATTAAGTGAAATAGNCCAAAAAAGTCGCCATTGACCTTTAACCACATGCTGACATGCAGGCTACTAGTTGGCAGTGAATTAAGTGAAATAGTTCCAAAACTTACACGTTATATTGCGAGTTCGATTTTCTAAATTACGGGAAACAAATTTTATGTTATTCACTTTATACATATTAGAACACGAACTGACATGTTAATAACACATTTATGTTTCTATCACATTCACGTTTTCACTTATGTATAAATAAAGTCACCAGGCTTATGGTAACGTTAATATCACACATGACAGAATGATATTAAAGAAGCTGTATGGTGTCATTTCCTCGCCAAGGTGTCACCTCGATAATATATTTAGCCTGCAAGACGGTAAAGGTAGAATTTCTGAGTTAGTGGGTTAGTGGCGAGATTTGAGCGGTTTTTAACATCGAGGTCTTGAGAACCGATGAAAGTGAAGCGAGGCGAGTGTGGACCATAGGCCGGAGTGCATGGGCGGGGAAAACGTGAGATCCCCGAGAAAAAACCCGTCGACCAGCGGCATAGTCCGGTACGATTCCCACATGCAAAGATTCGGGGGCGACCCCGCCGGAAATCGAACCCGATTCGCCTAGGTGGGAGGCGAGTAGTATAATCACTGCACCACCGCGGCCCCTATTCCATTAAACTACTTCAGTTCTGCCGAATGTTTTGTTTAGATATCGAGTGCCATCCTCGGCGAAAAGGCTGATATTTTGACAAGTTTGCTGTAGAATCGTTTATCTGGCATTAGATTTATCGTGACCTCGTGTCTATTGCATTTGCCGGGTTTGTCGCCACAAACAGCATGGTGTTGCAACATAAGTTTAGTGAGAGATTTTTGCTGCGTGCTGGAAATAGTGTCGGCTTGCAGTGCCGATTCTTTAAACTGTTCCTAGATACAAATTTGAATAATTCTGTAGACGTGCCGCAGATGAAACATGGTCATTAACGCAGGTATGAAAACGAACGAACAGTTACTTTTTCAGCCTTTCATTTTGTCGTCCTGAGTTCAGGAGTGAGTTGATTTTCACAGTATTTAATATAATTGCAATCAGAATTAAGATGGATATAACTTTTTTTCATGAAGTCCACGCCAAGGTTAAGTGGAGTAATCAGTCACTTATCTATAAAATATACAAAGATTTTTTCTCGCCAACTTTCTATATAGCCATTAATGTCCAGCAGTAAATGGTCGAGCTGGCTTGGGAAATCACGTCGATAATCTTCAGTCTACACTCTAAATTCGAATCAGAGGAATACCACCGATTCGCAGTGAAATTCTACTTCTCGAATCAGTGAAACGGCTTCACTTAGAATCAGTGGAAAACCATTGGATGTTTCAGTGTGACTATTTCACTGATTGAATAAATGACTGCCAAGAACGTGNTTAGAATCAGTGGAAAACCATTGGATGTTTCAGTGTGACTATTTCACTGATTGAATAAATGACTGCCAAGAACGTGCGGCGAATTGAATATTGTTGTTATTGAATTTAACGAAACAAATACGAAAAATAAATATATTTCCGATAGTCGCCATTTATGTTATGCAATTTAACGTATTATTAAAAACGTAGAAACAATTCTTCACAGTGTACAGAGTTTGAACCCNGCCATTTATGTTATGCAATTTAACGTATTATTAAAAACGTAGAAACAATTCTTCACAGTGTACAGAGTTTGAACCCAAAGCAGTATGCTTGTAAACATTTCCCTCGTCAACAGAGCTTCCTAGCCATAGTGCACTGCAGTAGGAAAAATTTATGTATTTTATTTATTATTGAAAATATGTATTTTTTATAGTCAATGTCAATTCTTTTCGTTTTTAGTTAATTGGTAACATAAGAATTGTTAAAATAAATAGCACGTATTAATGCACCCCCTTCACCCCATTTAATGTCTTCAATTCTTCAAACCGAGTTCTATGATGATAACGTGGCAACGAAAAGAAAGACGTAAAAATGAAATGAAGGCTGAATGTTCATGTTGCCTTGTCAAATGGTATTATAAAAGACGAAACACGCATTAAAAATAATACATACGTTTTGCGTTTTATAAGTGCATGTGTTGTAATTTCATTTGATACACGTTGCTTCACTGATCCATCAATCAAAAAACAAAACAGTGATAAAGAGTGAATAAAATGGTTGATGAATCAGTGGAAAACGTCCCTGATCAATACGTGAAGGAAAACTGGAACTTTTTTCACTAATTCATCTTTTAAATTGATTGAAGTGACTATTGAATAAATCAGGTTGTATTAACTGATTGAAACAGTGAAATTCTCACTGATTCACATTTAGATTAAAGGCACGGGTTTGAATTGGAAGCCTCAACATAATGTTGCGAGTTGTGGTCAGGCCCTTATCTGAGCGGCCTGCCTGATCCCACCTTCACTTATTTATCCAGGACATGGATCGTGATCCCTGAAATTAGTTATGAAATCGCAAACCACAGGAACCCCCTCCACCGGCCAGTAAACGGGGACAACGCAGCCGATATAGGGCAGTGTAGTCCGTGGGCGGTGTCTTTTGTCGTCGGGCCATTGGAACGAGAAGACCACTGAAGATGGGTGTGTCCGGCCATCGACTTGCGCCATCTTAATCAGCCTCCGGAATCATGAACAAGGTGGGGACTCTCCAATTAGGCTTTACTCAGAATGTGACTGGTTAAATCTTTATAAAATAATATCATTTAATATTTTGGTATATTTGTATAGCTCGCCCCGTTCATATTCAATCATATTTATATTGAAATAATATTGTACAACTTTAATGTTAAATAAACCTATTTTATATAGTGTTCATTACGTAACTCTTATCAATAACTTGTTACGTCCCTATATCCCCGTTACGGATTAATATAAACAAAATGTCAAAATCATAACAATAACCAATGAATTATTCCAAGGCACAGCTGACCTCCTCGCCGCTGTTACATATAGCGAGACACGGGCAGCCATTCGCACAGGCCTCAACTTCGGAGCATATAGGTTCACGAGACATACTCTCAACTTCTTCAGCTTCACTGAACAACAACTCACGTAATGCAATGATACACACTTGGTGACCAGGCAGAGTAACTGCTCTTCCCTGCACTCCAGACAATGTGTTGTGGGTTGACGACTGAGTGCTGCTTTCCTCGAACCTTAACACTCTGACTTGCACTGCGCTTGCTCATAGTCACGTTAAGATCTGTGGAACGAATGTTTAGGACGGCTAAATTAAAGACCTTGAAAATATATCGATACAGCGAAATGATGATATCATATCAATGACAGTATATATATATATATAATTGTCGATATATTTAAAGGGTATTTTATTGAAATCAATATATTTTTTGCAGGTATTGCATATAAATATTTTTTAAGTGTTCTTTTAATGAGCTCTGTTTTGAATTCAAAAATTTAATTTAAAAATTACAATGATGACTTCGGCAACATGCACCAAGACCGGTGATACATATCTCTGCAATGCATTATGTCCTCAATATGTAATATTCCAACCAATTTTACATTTGTCAAGTCCTTTAATACAAAAAATGCGTATTCTGATGAACCGAAAATATATTTTTTTATATAAGGTTTAGTAAAACGATACTTTTATAAATAGCCTATATAAACAGTGTCGATATTTTCCCCCCGATATCATTATCCCAAGGCTGAATGGAGGTGCCATCGGANAAATAGCCTATATAAACAGTGTCGATATTTTCCCCCCGATATCATTATCCCAAGGCTGAATGGAGGTGCCATCGGATCAAACCTTGTCTCTCCAGTTTCTTCACCAGGGAGAGTATGCCTGTACGAATGGAGAGTACTATGCTCTTCAGAATTATCCCACACTCTGGGGTTGGGTGCACGCTTACTTTGATACTCGTCTTTCCGAGAGAGTGCGTATGTTCATTTCTTCCCATACCATATCATGGACGTCGTCTTACAGTTCATGAAGCAGTTTGGTGCCCATCCTGATAACGCCTTTTGTATCACCCGTGTTCTTATCGTACGGCACTGGCGTTAACATCCATTGCATTCAGACCCTTCGTTCGAGGACAGTTCTGAGTCGCTCCCCTTTAGGGCCAGGAACTATTTCGCTTCAGTTTCTTTCTCTTTTCTGCTGTAAGAAGGGGAGCACTAGGGTTGGATTCACCTTGTTGTAAAATATCATTAACACTCCTTTGCACGTCCATTAAGCGGTTATAACCTAAAAGCTCCTCCCTAAATTGTGACAGTGGAATAAAACCTCTAACCCACCAATTGTAATCGGTATATTTACGGTAACTGTTGTAAAGACATCATCTGGAATTCCTCGTCCGTCATAGGGGGGGTTTAAATGGCGTGTACGTTCGTACATCTGGGTTAAGTATGCCTCCAGGTAATGTCCTTTCTTGAAGTAAAATGTAATACTATGCAATTGCGCCCTGAAAAGGCTCTGGACTTCGTTATTCGAGAATCGTTTCTCGACGACCATTGTTAATTCTTCCAATGTGGGGATAGCATCTCTATCAAGTTCCCTCCAGTGCAGTGCGCGGTCTTTGAACACTAAATCTAAGTGTTTCAAAGCCTCACTTACACTAATACTGCACATTTTAAACTATTTTTGCAACATTATTATGATTCTTATGGGGTTCTTTACACTACGGCCGTGGAATTCCGGTAATTCCTCCAAAGGTATGCGATGGTGTCCGTGTTTAGAGCAACATTGCAAGGGTTGCCAACGTGAGGAGCCAGGACTATACTCGGGAACTTCAGAGCTGTTTGAGAGGTTCCCTAACTTGAGTGATGATACAGCGTCCTCTAACTCCTCAAATCTTGTATTAATGGCACGCACGGCCTCAGAGGTGGAAGCAGCTGTTCCATTACTTGCTTCAACTTTGGCCTGCTTATGAGTAACTGTAGACCATTCCCGGTTACTTCCAACTTTTCTGACGCCCTTCTAAAGTTCTACTTATAGTATATTCCTCTGAAGCATGCAAGCAATGCTTGATAAAGTCCAGAAAATTACACGAAAGGTACAACGCCCCGTGTTCGTCCCAAGTTTATCTTTGCGACATCGCTGATGTCAACCCAGATCTGTTCGCTTGTTTTGTGTAGCAATTGATTTGCTGAACCCTCGAATGCCTGGGAGCAGTAATTGTGGGGACACCTGAACTGCCACCTGTAAGTTTACAAGAAACTACTGTGCGCATCAGTTGTTTGTATTCTTTAAAGTCGTTATTTGTAATAGATTTGCCCTTTGTGGAATTTTTCCCTGTTTAAGTCGTGGGATACTTAGTTTGATCGATTACTTTGGCTAATGAGATAAGTATTTCTTCTAGAGTACAGATTTGACGTTGACATTGAAATGAACAATTTGAATATGAATATAACATTTTGAAAGAAATTGTTGTATTATGTTTCAGAGCAATAGTATATTTTTGGTTGGTTATGAGACACTTGTGATTCAATTTAATAATTGTGAGTGAATGAGTGAAGAGATTTCGACGGCTATTAATTTCGAGGTCTTGAGAGCCTATGAGGGCGAAGCGAGATGAGTATGGAACAGCATCGGAATTCAAGAGCGGGTAAAACGGGAGATCCCCGATATAGCCCGGCGAACAGTAGCATCGTCCGGCACGATTCTTACATGTGGAAATCCAAGGGCAACCCCGCCGGCAATCGAACCCGGTTCGCTTGGAGCGAGGGGAGTAGTCTGACCACTACACTCCGCGGCCCCAACTTAATAATCGACTATAGTAAAATTGTGGGAAGCTTCTTCGCTTTATATGCATTCTTATTATCATTGTTTTTCACTATTAATTTAATGTTTTTGTTTGGCATAGTTTGCGCATTCTGTCCAGTCAATTTATAGTTGCCGCCTTACCATTGTATAGGATCATCCGTCGTGATGTCTTTCTTGATTTTCCGATTTTTGTTTCTTTGTGTATTGCTTTTGTATGTTCCGTATTATATGGTTTATTTGACACAATGCTGGTCTTGATCACTATTGTAAACTTTTACTCTGAGTCGATTGTCTACGAACTGGCAATGCACGGAGAGTCGACGGGAAGCGATATCGATATACTGTACGCCGCGGAGAGGCAGCTGTAAGGTGTCACCCCGTCGCCCTGGTGTCACCTCGCTTGCAAGCCGATCAAGCTAGGATTTTGGAAGAGAAGAAAGAGTTCGGCGAATAATNAGCTGTAAGGTGTCACCCCGTCGCCCTGGTGTCACCTCGCTTGCAAGCCGATCAAGCTAGGATTTTGGAAGAGAAGAAAGAGTTCGGCGAATAATATTATTCAAATAAATGTTCGGTTTTTTCTCTTTGCATTCATGTCGAGACTTTCAGGAGATCCGATCTCGATTTGTGTTGCTAGATATTTAAGGAATACCTCATAATAAAAAGGGAAATTGAGTTATCTGNCGATTGTCTACGAACTGGCAATGCACGGAGAGTCGACGGGAAGCGATATCGATATACTGTACGCCGCGGAGAGGCATCTGTAAGGTGTCACCCCGTCGCCCTGGTGTCACCTCGCTTGCAAGCCGATCAAGCTAGGATTTTGGAAGAGAAGAAAGAGTTCGGCGAATAATATTATTCAAATAAATGTTCGGTTTTTTCTCTTTGCATTCATGTCGAGACTTTCGGGAGATCCGATCTCGATTTGTGTTGCTAGATATTTAAGGAATACCTCATAATAAAAAGGGAAATTGAGTTACCTGNGGGAGATCCGATCTCGATTTGTGTTGCTAGATATTTAAGGAATACCTCATAATAAAAAGGGAAATTGAGTTACCTGCTTCAAACTTCTGCTTTATAAAAATGGCCGACTGATAAAACACATATTGTAATCTTTTCGAAGCATGCATATTCTACGGTATCTTTAAAGCTAAGTAATAATTTTAGTCGGTTTAACAGTAAATCTTTCATGTGGTTTCTTCCAGCGCAGAAGTCTCAAGTTTAATACTATAGACTAGTCAGATTGAGTAGCTGGAGCAAATATCTCCTTTCAGAAATATATCAAGTCGAGTGGAAATAAACGCATTCTTACTTACAATAGTGAGGAGAGTAGAGTAGACCACCACATAACAGAGAAGTAGATAATCAGCAGGGCTCTAATAAGTGCTCAAGCGATCGTTAAATGCCTACGAAGGTATGTCGTGTCAGAATTTAATTTTTTTTTTTGGAAGCTTCCAAACTTCACTTTGGTTATATTCACAATTGTAATTCGAAAAGTTACAGGCGAAGTAATGAGAGTGGCCGTGGTGAGTACTTTCACACTTAACAGTGTGTACTAAATATTTCGTACCATCGGTTGTACCTGTATGTTCGCTACTTGTCTTGTTATTGTTTAGAGATTGTCTGTTTTAGACATCGTTATACAGAATTAGGAATGGTGGACTTGCCATTTTAATGTGTGCATAATTGGGGTAGTTTTTTTTAATGGAAGTAACATTTGAAACTTTCTAGTTGGAGGTTACTAGCGGAAACGCATCACCCGTAGTTGTGCTGCAATTGTGTACATAAATAAACAACCTAAGTTCTGAGTGATTGGTGTACATAACTTGAACGGTGTGCCGTCCATAACGTCTGTCGCTAACACACGCACTGCCGCCGAACCCTAATACGCCACCGAGTGGCTTTTGGTGTTGAGAGACCGGAAGCCGAAACTTCCATAACTCACTAGGTGTTTGTGAAGCAAAAGCACCCTGACACTTTCTAACATCATTGGATCGGCGGCAGGGGCAGTGTATATGTGGGGCTTTGGGCACCGGGCCCTTTATTAAGGCGAGTTATTTGGTGTTGCCCATTTCAAGTAAAATTNGTGTATATGTGGGGCTTTGGGCACCGGGCCCTTTATTAAGGCGAGTTATTTGGTGTTGCCCATTTCAAGTAAAATTTTGTTTTCGTGTGTTCGGCGGGGTAGTGAAGCTACCCTCCAGCCTCCCGACTGGAGTGAATGTTGTGTCGTGACGTATGTCTAGCATGTTGAACTGTTGTCGGCAAGTGTGCTAATTAATTTCGCATGTATTGTGTCGGTGAGTCCCTAGTCTCCCGAGGTGTCCTATACAGGTCTCCCTCGGGGTATAGAACTGGCCACTGTACATCGCAGTTGACACGTCCACCGAACGCATGTCTGAAATAGAGAGAGGAAAATATCTCGCGGGTTTGAGTAGATGGAGAATACAAGAAACAGTTATCTTAAAACCACAGAGCCTCAGCAATCCGTCTACCCGCTGCAGTCCCAGATCTACCCCGGAGCAGGTGACGTAGTATTTCAGTTCTTTTTTATCTCGCGTGTTTGTTTGTTACACAGTGGACCGTGGTGATGTCCTGTGGAACTCACGAGGCGATGACGCAATGCAGACATGAGCTATGGAACAGGCGGCCCTGCACGGCAGTCGACATGTCGTTTTAAACAATGGTGAACGGGGCAGCGGTGGCCTCACACCACGGCGATCCGGGTTCGATCCCCGGCGGGTTCACTCCCGGATTTTCGTATGTGGGAATCGTGCTGGACGATGCCGCTTGCCGGCGGGTTTTCTCGGGGTACTCCCGTTTCCCCCTCCCGTTTCCCCCGCCCTTGTATTCCAGCGCCGCTCCATTCTAGGGTCTCATTTATGTCATGCCCGGGGATGACGGTCACCTACGGGTCCCATCTGGAAAGACCGTCACTCGGAGGGTGTTGCCTTGCCCTGGGTACACTCCCCACACGCCATTATTATTAAACAATGGTGACATAGTTCCTCTAACTGGGCAGTTTCATATTTAACTTCCGTACGAAACAACCTGTTGACTGCCGTCCTGTTCCATTGCCCAGTTATGCACTGCGTCATCGCCTCGTCATTCAGCAAGCTGTTTAATACGACGTGAGGCACGGTACCTCTAACTCGACTGCTTCAAATTTAACGTCCGTACAAAACTGGCAGAAACATGCACGTTTGAAATGGCAGGTATACTGCTCGCCCGCCTGTATATCTTAACGACACTAAAAAATATGAAAACTTAAATCAAAAAGTTTTTTAATATTCGATACAACTACTCAAGCCGAATAACAGACCAGTAGCCTCCCGTCTCAAGGTTATGGCTGTGCGATACGATGATATTTCTATCACGAAATGTAATTTTTTTTTAATATAACTGCGGTATGGTTCAATAGCGTAGAAGAACATATCGCGTATCTCGATATATTCGATATCAATACAACCGATTAGCGCTGTATCTTTATCGATTTTAATTACTTACTCACCTTGAGAGTTATATCGCGCCGATACCGATATGGCCGACGTGTTTCGAAACGGCATTGGAGAGCGAGTGGATGTGACACAGCCCTACTCAGGGTATAAAAAGGGCGAAGGCGTGCGAGGAGGAGACGAAGAGAACAGAACTGCGCTGCTGGAAGTACGTACGGCGCGGGAAGACGACAAATTGATAAGGGCGGGGAGAGAGAGAGACAGTTTACGAGACAGCGCGGCCGGAATACACACTTCACAACTCGCCTTTGTGCCGTAGGTCGGGTCGTACTGTATGTGTGGGGCCTGGCCGCGGTCGTAACTAGCTTGTCTGCACTGCGTCACGTCGCTTCGTGGTCCCGGCTGGGCGACTGGCTTCTCCACTACCGCAGTCTTCTCCACTCCGCAGATAGTGCAGTAACGTACTACTATCCTTACCACTTTCGCTAATTAATGTAAATTCAAAACAGCGCTGTTTCCCCGCGGCGTTTCGGGCGTGCTTCGTCCCGTTTAATTCCCTCGCCATTCAAAATTTAATTTGTTTTGTGGACGCGCGAGTCTGCCTGAGGAAATATGAATGTGCTATGACGAACCGCGGTATTCCGGAGAAAATGCTGTTGCAGCGTTTCCACAACTCATCTCAGGCCAAACGTTACTACGAAGAAGATGAAAAGTGAGCTGAGAAAGTTTGTCTGCCGGTAACTGTACATTTTTTCAGAGTGAGTGTTTTTTCAGAGTGAGTGGAAGATGTAAATCGTTAAAAGAGCAATTCTTAAGTCCTTAATAACTTTTTTTGCCTGGTTCATATTTTTCCATCGTCATAGGAAATATCAACATTGCCGCAGACCTAATTTCTTCTGTTCTGGCAATCATAAAGTGAAATTTTAAAATGTTTAGGGACATTGATACGTTACTTGTGTATATGTTTTACCTCATATATTCGTTAAATAAACCGTAGAAACATTACAACTTCTAGCACTCATATATTGAAAAATTAAAGTTTATATTTGGCTTTAATATGCGTAAATATTTGGACGTTGTTATCAAAAAATTAAACATCNAGCGTTTCCACAACTCATCTCAGGCCAAACGTTACTACGAAGAAGATGAAAAGTGAGCTGAGAAAGTTTGTCTGCCAGTAACTGTACATTTTTTCAGAGTGAGTGGAAGATGTAAATCGTTAAAGGAGCAATTCTTAAGTCCTTAATAACTTTTTTTGCCTGGTTCATATTTTTCCATCGTCATAGGAAATACCAACATTGCCGCAGACCTAATTTCTTCTGTTCTGGCAATCATAAAGTGAAATTTTAAAATGTTTAGGGACATTGATACGTTACTTGTGTATATGTTTTACCTCATATATTCGTTAAATAAACCGTAGAAACATTACAACTTCTAGCACTCATACATTGAAAAATTAAAGTTTATATTTGGCTTTAATATGCGTAAATATTTGGACGTTGTTATCAAAAAATTAAACATCNCATTGAAAAATTAAAGTTTATATTTGGCTTTAATATGCGTAAATATTTGGACGTTGTTATCAAAAAATTAAACATCATATTACATGTGATTCAGTCTGAGACAACGTTAAATACATTCCCACTTTACAAATTTATATTTAGATTTTAATGTTTAGATAATTATTTATACTTATTTTTGTTATTATGTTATATTTTTATGGGACAAGATATTTTTAAGAACAAGTCCAACCAACGTTATATAATAAACAAATAGTTTTTCGAGTTATAATACGCACATTGCTTTAAACTTGGCTTAATTTTATGACAACGAATGCAGAAAATCCGACTAATTTCAGCTATCTTAAGGGTGCCAGTCGAAAAAAAGTTCAATATTTTATATCCGAATGAAATACAATTCATCTCGTAGACATTATTTGCAAGCACTGTTTCATCACATAAAATAATTTTAGACCGCATAATGTTTCGTATAATGGCTGGTCAAAATATAAATTCTGTGATTTTGTGGACGTAGAAATAATAAAAATTGCTCACCGAAATGAGATAATTCACAATGAAATATGATACATGAGTTACTTCAAGAAATCTTTAAATCAACGCTACGAAATTATATTTGTAGTTTTTAAGAATTGCTTAGAATGAGGTAATTATGGAATATATTTTAATTTGAAGCAGTCAATGATTTTTAGTAAAACAAATTTTGCTAAGTATTCCTTAAGGGCGTTGGCCACGGAAAAATGTGTTATTTTATGTTTCAGCTATATCTTGTTCAACTTGTAGGCATGGTCTGTAACTTCCTTATCCTCAGATAAAATATTTTTAGACTGCGTGGTTTTTGCAAAATTACACGTCAAAGTAAAAATTTTACTGTTATTTTGATGTACAAATAATAAAAACCATCTTACGTACAAAAATAAGATAATTCACACTGATATAAAATGCCAATATCTACTTCAGGAGGTCTATAAAATTTTACCAGGAAATGTTTATTCAATTAAAAAAAATTGCTGAATATAAGGAAATTTTTTGCATATTTTTTTATTTTTGGCTGCCTTTAAATTTTGAGAAAATTACTTTTGCTAAACATACCTAAAAATGAATTACCACAAGAGTTTTCATTGATACTTTTTTAAATTTCCTGCAATTATTTTGGCTTATTTTGTTTGTACATAGCAAAATCAGTAAAATTTTGACTGTGACGTGCCATTTGGCAAAAACCATGTGGCCTTAAAAAATTTTATCTGAGGATAAGGTAGTAGCAGACAATGCCAAAAAGTTGAATAATATATAGCTGAAATGAAAAGTAACACATTTTTCCGTGGCCAACACCCTAAAAAAGAATTTACAGATGAAATCTCAGCCACTTATGTTAAAATTTCTGTATTATTTATTTTATTTGTACGTCCCATAAACACCCTAAAATTGGACTTTGACATTCCATGATGCAAAAACCTTGCGATCTGATAAAATTTCATGCGAGGAAATAGTGCTTCTAAGTAATGGATGCAAGTTAAAAGCTATTTCATACGAAAATAAAATAACAATGCATTTTGTGGGGACAAACACCCTTAACCACACTGTCTATTTACTTAATAACATCCATTGAAGTCAATGAAAGCACAACAAAATAGGAAAAAATCTTCTGATATGCGCAAAGAAGGAGTTTAATTTAACCGTGAAATTACTGTGGTTGGAACATGTTAGAAGCCAATTGAACCTTCTTGTTTCTCAAGCGAAGTTGTATTGTGTTGCGATGAACGAGGTTTATCGGACGTGTCCAGGTTGTTGTGCGAAGCATTTTCTTCATTATTTTTTACCAAGAGCAGTTCATCCTCACTTGAGGAAGACACACTTCCTCGCAGGAAGCTGTCTGCAAACTGCACTGGTTTCCAAATTCTTACGTGGCCGCCCATAAGCGCTGCAGGGGCTGGATACAAGGGCTGGGAAGTGTAAGCAACAAGCGCGCTGATTACCAGCTTTACAAAAGCTGTTAACGGTAAAATGAGCACTTTGCAGAGCCCTGCATACGATCTACATGTATGAACGTTGTATATTCATCCGCATTACGTAAAATTGTCATTGCGATGGGCCTCGTCACTTTATGCATGCGTCGTACGGTCTCGCTTTGGTTGTTAGTCTGCTGCCATGATTACTGCTACCAAAAACAAATTGAGTATTCTAAACATTTGCGTGCTGGATACAAAAGGCCAACAGTAATTAATGAATTATGAGAGAACAAGGTTATTAATAGTTATAATATTATCCAGGGGGAGTAAAGTAAATAATTCCACGAAAAGAACTTATATTAAACTTTGATATATTTTAAATAAAAAAACAGTAACTATTATACATTCTGCTGGCATAATGATGTTAATATGAATGACATAATGAAAACTTGTATAATAGCATAAAAAAGTGAGCCCCTTACAATTAAGATTAATGGTATATACATATTTAAATGCCAGAACATTTATCTTTTAGTAAAAATGAAGTATTAAGTAAATAATTTTTCCTTTTAAAATTTGATGGTTTTTTTTATTTTATTTGAAAGTTCACAAACTGTCAAAAATTCAAATTGTGGGAAGTTCACAAAATGTGGGTTCAATCAAAATTGAAGTGAAGTGGAGATGGCCGGTGGAGAGGAGAAAGCAGAAAACGCCATGGCTGTTCTTCGGTAAACGTGACGGGAGTCACAAGTACCCCGTCACAGCTACCAGGTTGGACTGTGAAGCTGCAATCATCACATAATACCGGTCGGTACGGACTGGTACTCAGATAACAGTGATGCAGCGAAATGGGACTGCCAAACTGCGACCTATGGATAGTTCAGGCACGGATTAATACCAAAATCACAGTTACCGCGAAACTGGATCAGGAAAACAGCAGAACCACACTTAGCCATAATGGAAGTTTCAAAGTACACTTACGTAGCATACCAGCGCTAAACTACTTTGTAGCACATCTGAACTAAATTATGAAAAATAAAATGAACTTCCACGAAACTAGATTACGAACTCGCACGTGTGTGGTGCCCTTTAATTAAAAGTTCGACAAATCGTATTTATATTTACTGCAAAGCTAGTAAAGAGTAGTTCTATGTATTAAAAAATATATTGAAAAAATATATTGATACAAAATTACTAATTAATTATTCTGATGTTAATAAATTCTATTAGAATTTCTTATCAGAATGACACTCGTAAAACTGCTGCTGATTACGGATGCGCTGTAACAAGGATACGAACTTCTAAAGTCGAACGGTTACTTAAAGTGTTAAAAAGCAATTAAAATTGACTTCCCTTGGGTAGCGTCTACTGGCGAACCGCTGCTGCGGGTTTTCAGAATTTGAATATGCATTGTTCTGCCTTAGCAACGACTCCGCTCCGACGCGTAGCGTTCGGCTCGCAGCGGGCGTTGCCCCCTCCGAAATAAATCAAGTCGAACCGAACGCTTTGTTTCCGAACGCAAGCGGAACTAACCCAATATCTCAGAGCCGGGCCGGACAACGAGCTGCGTGTGTTTACCCCGGGAGTGATCCCTGGCCAACTCGGCTCCTCGGCGAGCTGGCTCATTACCCGCATGCCGCAGACTTCTCTCGCGTTCGTAACGAGTCCTCCAACCAGTGCTTCCGGAACCGCAAAGCACACTTCAGTCGAGCACATCTACCAAGTAGCCCAGTCATATTAGGTAAAAAAAAGGGGTCAACCTCGGAATGAAAGATAATAAGCTGTAAATTGGTATAAGCCTTTGTTTTGTCGTTCTTAATGTTGTCTCAAAAGTCACCAATGTTATCGTGTCCGCGTCTTAAGATATTGAAGGTCAAAGGTCATAAAAATCGGTTTTTCGCGAATATCTCGCTTTTTATTGCTTAAATAAGATTTGCACTTATTATAAAAGTTGTAGAATATAAAATTCTCTACAACTTCTGTTTGAACTTTTTTTTCATACGATCAACCGTTTCTGCGGTAGACCGCAAAGAGTGCGCCGCGCACAGTCATATATGGTCTAATGCAAGGTCAAGCGTGAGTTACGGTTATCAGTACGTTGGATAAAGTTAATTATTTACTAAAAAAGTATAATTATTAAACAATGCCCATTATTTATGTACTAATTATAAATTAATTATATTTAATTAAAATAAGTGACTTAATTATTTATATTTAACTATAGTATATTAATAATTCTGGAATGTATATTTTAGTTATATTTTAAGTTAAAACGACATTATATACGTTTTCTTTAAAACGTGTAAATGTTTTAATACTTATATACCTGGAAATACTTGTCCCTACCCTATGACCTTTTCTATTTATAGCCGGGACAGATGTTCTATTGTATTCAAGGCCACGTTCTCTTTGTCAAGATTATTCGTTTGTTTGAAATTGTATCTTCGCAACGACGGACGTACGGTTTTAAGAGCTATGGCTGATTTGTGTTTTATATGTGATAAGTCACTTTCAGAAGGTGTTTCTGTGAATGTCGTACGTGGTTTACAAACTTTAAAAACTGCAAGTATTGAAAGGAATGATGGACATATAGACTATTTAAATACTTTAAGTTCTGTGAATGTGCATTCCGAGTGTCGAAAAGTTTACACTAGTAAAAATGCTATTGTTGCATCGAAACGACGCACAGAAGAGGGTGAACCTTCAACGTCAAGTGCACCTCGTAAAAAAAGAAATGAAGTGTTTGATTTTAAAAAATTGTGCTTATTTTGTGGCCAAGAAGCTAATGAAGTAGCAGAAAGGAAAAAAAAAGATAAGTATAGACGGAAAATAAGTAATGTAAGTACTCTTGCATTCAAAGACAACGTTATTAAAAAAGCAGAAGAAAGCAACGATTCCTTAGGAGAATTAGTAAAGGAACGTATACTTTACGAGTATGATTTGATCGCTGCTGAAGCAAAGTATCATACTACTTGCTATACCAACTTTTTAACCCGAGTACCATCTGCTGATAAGAAGCCTCGCCAAAATGATGAAGTCACTCAAGCAATGAAGGAGATTTTTTGTTATATAGAAAATAATGAAGATTCTCAATTTACTTTGAAAGAGCTGAAAGATGTCCTTACGGAGTACGTACCAGACGATAAGACGATTATTACAAAACTACAACAAAAATATTTAACTGACATAATAATCACAAAAAAAATAGGAGCATTTACAATTATATCTTTCCGTGATACACAGGTTAATGTATTATCAAAATCTTGGTACGAAAATAAAAAAAGCACTCCTGCAGAAGAACGTTTACGGATTGTAGAAGCTGCTGCGGCAATTATTAGGGAAGATATTAGATCATCTGTAGTTGAAACTAAGACGTACCCACCACCGAATAAAATGCTAGATGGTATTAATGAAGAAATACCAAAAACATTATTACATTTTTTGGAAGAAATTATATTAAAAAATAGAAAAGGACGAGTGGATCATTTAAAAACGAAATGCACATCTATCAGTCACGCAATAATGGCTTCGATACGAGAACGGTCATTTTCATCACAGTTACTATTAGGCCTATCTGTATTTCTTCACAGAAGATATGGATCTAAAAAATTATTGGATGTTTTATCAACTTTGGGATTTGCTGCTCCATATAGTAATACTGTACAATATGAAGTTTCAGCAGTTTACCATCCACAGCCTCGTATTTTACCATCAGAGTCAGGTGCGTTGGTACAATATGTTGGAGACAATGCAGATATTAATGTCAGTACTCTTGACGGTAATAATACTCTTCACGTTATGGGAATGATAAAAATAGTTACTCCAAAAGATGCTGTAATTTATGATGATCGCATAAAAAAATGTACAACTAAACCAAGTGCAAAAGAGTTGGCAGCAATATCACATGTTTCTCTTTTAGCATATGAAAAGCCAGTTGTACCTGGGTACAGCAAGATTCAAGTCCAAAATCTACATGATGACCAAGTACTAATTGAAAAAAAAATTAATGCAGTTGATTTTTTGTGGTTATACGGAAAATGGAAGAATCTTTCACCGTTGCCAGGGTGGAATGGCTATCTTCAACAACTTACGAAAAATAATCAGAATTTTGCAACTTCTCAGGTTATATTTCTACCTTTCATTGATCATCCTGCCAGTAATTTAGACACAATTTATACCACTTTACATTGTGCTATAAATGTTGCCAAGTCACATCATCAAAAAACGTGCATAATTACATTTGATCAACCCCTGTACTCCAAAGCACGTGAAATGATTGCTGCGTCAGATGCAAACTCAGACTTGTCTAAACCAGTTGTCAAACTAGGAGGATTTCATATGCTCATGTCTTTTCTTGGATGCATAGGATATATAATGGACGGTAGTGGTCTCAAGGAAGCTTTAAGTAAAATATATGCTACAAATTCTGTCGACAAAATGTTGAATGGTCACGCTTATGCAAGAAGTATCAGAGGCCATACATTATTACGACTTGCATTATCAATGAAGATTTTTGAAGAGATGAACATTGAAGGTTGTGTGTTAGATGAGTTAATAGAACAGATAACTAGTCGCGATGTTTCCTACGAAGATTTTGAAGGATGTACATGGAGCTCCAACTCGTTAATTGATCAATTTCAGGATAAACTGAATGAATTAAAAGGTCGAGGTCCCACAGCACAGTTATAGGCGCAATATTTTGAAATGGTATCAATAGCCCTAGATTTCATTCGTGCTGAAAGACTGGGACTTTTTAAAGAACATTTGGATGCAGTGCGAAAAATGCTGCCGTATTTTCATGCGGGGGGTCATTTCCTATATGCGAAATCAGCTCATTTGTATCTTCAAGATATGATAAAACTTGAGGAGACAATGGATTAACAGACTTTTCAGAACTTTAAAAACGGATTCTTTACTATAAAACGAACAGAAAAATTTAATTCTGGTACATGGACAGACATGGTAATCGAGCAAAGTCTTATGAAATCTATGAAGACAGAAGGAGGATTATCTCGAGGCCGAAGTACACAAGAAAGTGTTCTATGTAAGTGGGTATATGCTATGTATGCCACGAATACAATTTGTGAAGAAATTGAACGGTTTTGTAACATTTCTTTCGATTCTGTAGACCAACATGTTGATGCTAGAGATTCACGAATAAAAAGGGATAATACTGATGTTAATAAACTGGTTGATTGGTTTACGCTTCATAATCCCTTTCCAAATACGAATCAGTTGGTATCCTTAGCTTCAGGAATCGTTGGAAATGACCAAATTAATTGTCACAGAGCCCATGAACTCGGATTGCAATCTATGGAAAAGATAACTGGTTTAAACTTTAATGAGATAAAGTTAAAACGCGTCGATAAGGTTTTGCCGCTTTCAGCCGTTAACAAATCTGTCAATATTAATGATTGTAAAGTCTCTGTAGATCCATTGTTACTTTTCCAAAGAATAACTGTAAGCAAAAAATGTGAAAGTAATCTACAAGAATATTTTCAATATGAACTAAGCCCGTATCCGACATCTTTATTTGATAGTAATGGCATGAGAAAAACCACGAAAGCGACATTATATGACAATATGATACCTGTCGATATCGAGCTTCATGAAAATAATGTAACATACATTATCGATGGTGGATTTCTTCTGCATCGCGTCGTATGGAGCAAAGATGATACTTTCTCTATTATTTTAGATAAATACATTAAATATTTACAAACACATTATGGCTCAACAATTGTTGTTGTATTTGACGGATATTTGGACTATAGTAAAAATATTAAAGCAATGGAACAACAAAGAAGAACTGCTGCACTTTCGAAATCATATGAAGTTTGTTTTGACGAAACAATGATTGTGCCATTTAGCCAAGAAAAATTTTTATCAAATCGGTCTAATAAAAAAAAATTTATCGACATGCTTGTTGAAAAATTAAAAACTGTTAATATCACAACAAAACAAGCCAGAGATGATGCTGATGTTCTCATCATCGAGACAGCTATTGCATTATCAGAACATCAAAAGACTGCCATCATCATAGGAGAAGATATTGATTTGCTTGTTATTTTAATTGGACGTACTCAATCACATCAACAGGATATTTTCTTTAAAAAAGTTGGCAAAGGCAATGTCAAGACACAAATATACTCTTCTAAAAGTTTTGACCAATATCCTCGTACTAAAAAACACATTCTATTTTTACACGCATTTAGTGGCTGTGACACGACTTCTGCGCTATTTAAAAAAGGAAAAAAAACTGTTACTAGAGCATTGGAGAAAATTCCCAATTTGGATAAGTTGGTGGAAGTATTCCAACAAGAAAACTCCCCCGTAGAAACATTATTTGAAAATGGACTGCGTATCTTGTTGGCATTATATAATGCTCCAAAATCTGAGGACAACATTGATCATTTCCGCTACACGCAATTCATCAAATTAACGAAACTAAATAAACCTGTACAATTGTCAACACTTCCACCAACAAGTGTAGCAGCTCATCAACATATAAATCGTGTCTACTACCAGATTCAAACGTGGTTAGGGAAGGACTTAGAACCTCAAGAATGGGGCTGGATGCTTGAAAATGAAATCCTGGAGCCCATAAGAACGTTATTGCCTCCAGCACCAGCCGAAATACTAAATATAATATTTTGCAATTGCAAAAACGGTTGTGGTTCCCGCTGTGGATGCAGAAAATCAGGGCTACTATGTTCTTTAGCTTGTGGCCAATGCAATGGACAAGCTTGCCTCAACGCTTCACTATATCCAAGTAATCCCGATGAAGAAAGCGCATACGATCCTGAAATTCTGGAAGGTTTGGAGATGACTATGACCGATAATGAGGATGATGACAATGAATTAAACATTTTCGAGCGACAACAAGAAGAAGATGACGAAGAAGAAGAAGATAACTAGCTTCCATTTACAATTTTATTATAATTAAAATCAACAAAAATTCTTTTAATATTTGAACTCACATTTCAATAAATGTATAATAAGCTATATTTAATGATAAATAAATATATGTATAAAATATATTCCCTTACTGGCTTTTTAAATTAAAATATAACTAAAATATACATTCCAGAATTATTAATATACTATAGTTAAATATAAATAATTAAGTCACTTATTTTAATTAAATATAAATAATTTATAATTAGTACATAAATAATGGGCATTGTTTAATAATTATACTTTTTTAGTAAATAATTAACTTTATCCAACGTACTGATAACCGTAACTCACGCTTGACCTTGCATTAGACCATATATGACTGTGCGCGGCGCACTCTTTGCGGTCTACCGCAGAAACGGTTGATCGTATGAAAAAAAAGTTCAAACAGAAGTTGTAGAGAATTTTATATTCTACAACTTTTATAATAAGTGCAAATCTTATTTAAGCAATAAAAAGCGAGATATTCGCGAAAAACCGATTTTTATGACCTTTGACCTTCAATATCTTAAGACGCGGACACGATAACATTGGTGACTTTTGAGACAACATTAAGAACGAAAAAACAAAGGCTTATACCAATTTACAGCTTATTATCTTTCATTCCGAGGTGAAACCCTTAATATGACTGGGCTAAAGGGTCAAATACAAGTATTGTTCGGATACAATTTTGCGAAGGTCTTTATTATCACTGTAGCGTTATAAAGTAACGGAATATAATAATGGTTTATAATTGTAAACCACATTTTATAAAAAAATATTATCTTATAATAACATTTTATAATGTAAGTCATATGTTAGATTACCATGTAACTATTTAATAAATATGTAATGAGTTTAAATGAAAATACTTACTTCGTAACTTTTATCCCCAATAAATGCAAAATAAAGAAAATGCTAATAAATTTAAATTATGTTTTTGACTATTTCATTTACATTATTATGTAGTGGTTTATATTATTTTATTGCGTTATTTTTTGACGGCAAATAGAGGTATAATAGAAACTGTAGGGAATAAATCGCACTTCATTGTGTCAGTATGTTTTAAAAACTTGGTTATCATAATTTGTAGGGTAGATATAGCTGAAAAATAAAATGAGTATCAATTTGCCTGTACGACTGTAACCCAGCACAGGGAACGCAAATGATGAGTAATGGTTGGCATGAGTAATGGTTGACATGACTGTTTTCATGATACGCATCAGCCCAGTGAAAGAAATATTTTTCGTTTTCTCTATCGTCACTCAGTTCTTCCAGTAAATATTAAATGTAAATCAACATAACTGTAGATGCTGAAAAGTGCCGCGTTGTACGTATACGATGACATGTGGTGTATCTTTTGAAATATTAACAACTGACAATTATAGAATTTGAATTTTTTAGGTTAAAACACTGCGCGGGGCCGCGGTGGTGAAGTGGTTCGACTGCTCGCCTCGCACCTAGGCGACCCGGGTTCCCTTTCCGGCGGAGTCGCTCCCGAATTTTCGCATGTAGGAATAGTACCGGAAGATGCCGTTGGTCGGTTGGCTTTCTCGGGGATCTCCCGTTTCCCACGCTCTTGCATTCCGACGCTGCTCAATACTCACCTCGTTTCACCGTCACCAACTCTCAAGACTTCCATCTACGAGCCGCGCAAATAATTTCCCTCCCATTACAAACATAGCTTACTGAAACAAATTGCCTAGGGCGTATGCAGATTCTTGTGGGGTGTAGGTTTTGACAAAGTAAAATTTATAAATCTATGGTTTTAATTTACGCATAACATTTTTTAAACATGCAGGTATTAATTACAAAATTAAAAACTACCTGTATCAATATACGAGAGCGAATACTTCCATGCTCATCTCAAATGCAATTAAATTCCTAATAACTGTCTTGATAAGACCAACAGTCACATAATCATCACTTATTAATTACAAATATACGAACACAACGTCCACTGCCACACAATACGCAAATGTCGGTCACTCGAGAAACAAGTTCCACTTTCCTACAGTCTTCGTCTCTCCTCTCCTGGTAGTCGCTCACTACACCCGCCGGTCAATGTTTCGCTGCCTGCCGTCTTGCAACTTCGACACGTCACCCACACTCGGCGATAACGGCCGTACAAGACTGCCGACACAGGCACATCGCGGCCTGTGTAACTGAGGCGGCCTCATCCAGAAGGTTCTTCGCAGCTCGGGTCGTTTCGACAGGAGGTGAGGCCGAGAAGATTCGCCCAATCGCTAGCAGGTCCGGGTGGGAGTGACGTCATCCCCGCTAACGGTAAGCGGGCAGGAGTTGCCGCCCTCCCTTCCCCTCCGCCGGCCACTGATGACGTCGTCATGGGAGAACTCCCACTCGGTCCATGTACGATGCAGGGGGGAAGGAGAAGAGTACGGTAGCGAAGCAACTGACATTACTATACTGCTGTGCTGCTTACATGTGCAACACAGGGCCAGACCTTGACATTTTGCAAGTGAAAGCGGAGTATATTTTGGGGCCCACCCCTTCCACGATGTTAAAAAAATAAACTGTTATGCAGATGTTGCTTCTGCTTTCCGGAATATTGGTATGGGTCAGTAATTCATTAAGCACAAGTTTTTTATGTTTACATTTTAAATTATTTCATTATTATTAAAGTATGTTTTTAACAGCAATGAAAACTGACACCACACATCTACTTTCACTTCACACGACAGCACAGCACTCTGCGAGATTGACGGAGAAGCGCAGCTGCGTGGGTGACGATCCTAGTTTCCTTTTGCTCCAAATGGATGAGTCTATTTATATTACAAAGCGGTGTCTTCTACTTCTCACTACGCGAGTGGGCGAAGTGAGTAGTCACATTCCCTACCTCCACAACTCCTTCTCCGCAACACGATAACGGCTTTGGCTAGTTTTTTATAAGTTTATTGGCAGTGGTCTTTAAAATTGCCTGTTAGTAAAACTATTATTTTAATATAATATTAAACTATAATTCAAGCATACTTACAAAAATAGCCCAGTAATTAATTTTTGTTTTCTTTCATGTATTCGCTTTGTGCACTGAAACAGATTCATGGCGCCTTAGAAGCCCCCTTTCTGCTTCGCACCCGATGCAGCTGCTTACTTCGCTTCTATCAAGTGCAGTTCCTGTGTGGACAGAACGTAGACGTTTACCAATACGAGGGGTCTTCACAAAATATGTTTAAGTATAGACCGTTCCCGTAAAAGTGAGCACTTTTAAAAAANTTTACCAATACGAGGGGTCTTCACAAAATATGTTTAAGTATAGACCGTTCCCGTAAAAGTGAGCACTTTTAAAAAAAACTTTTGAAAAATTTCAATTTGTGTCTACCTGCATATAACTTAACGGCCACCCAGACCGGCATGTGCCTAGTAATGTTGGCAACAATGGAGGGGAAGTAATGTCTTAACGTTTAATTAAAAGTGTTTAAGTTAAACATTTGTAAATACTTAAATTACTTAAAGATCTAAAAATTTTTTTTACTCATACCATTTGTAATAAATGGCACATTTGTAAAATATTTAATTTTTTGGCAATTTCGCAATGCATGAATAAAGTTACGAGGCCTATGCCAAAGTTAATTTTATATATGGGGGAAGGATACATTATGTGCTTATATGTAGATCTCAATCAGGGCTTTCAAAAGTGCTCATTTACCCATGAACAGCCTACAGGTTATATTGCCGCCGGTTAGAGTGTCAGAGGGTGGCCACTGGCATTACATTATCTTACGGGTTTTAGTCGTAGCACTGCCAGACGCTCAAAGCCGACCGCCTGACACACGCCAGTTGCTCTCTCGCTGTCATGAAACTCCCGTTAAAAAATCCGTCCAGCTGTGAATCGCGTGGTGTCATCCGATTTTCGACAGGAAAAAAAAATATGTTCGAAGCGGAAATTCGTCGTGAGGAATGCACAGGTTATGGACCGAATCACATTTTCACGTAAGATGGTCTGCCAATAGCGGAAGATGTTTATTGAAGGCCGATAATGCGTGCACGATGGAGAGCATAGTNGTCACGTAAGATGGTCTGCCAATAGCGGAAGATGTTTATTGAAGGCCGATAATGCGTGCACGATGGAGAGCATAGTGGAAGGTGAAAGACCTCCCGCCAAGCTCGCATTGTCGATGCTGTTCGCGATGTCGCCAAAACCTGACCAACGTCTCATGTTTGATGGCATTCTCACGTGCCTTCCTCCGAGCCATCCAAATCTGAATAACATCTCTCCGGAAAATCTTTGTGGAGGATTTGTAACTGTCAAAAATTTGCGCAATCTGCTTAACGATCAGCGCAAGCACCGGCGAGTCAATGAAGGCGATACTTTGTTTTCACGCATTGTTAAACGAGATGAGGCGAAGGTCCATCATTCGACCCCATAAACAAAGTGTCAGTGCATGCCGTGGAGAAAAATATGTTAACCTGCACGAAAAAAAAAGGTCGCTGTACAAGCTGGCAAATTGATGGCTACGGTTTCTCGGACGAACAAGGTGTTTTACTGATTGACTTTCTGGATCGCGGAACCACTGTTGGCACGGAGCGATATTGTGACATTCTGAAACGACTTCGTGCGGCTATCAAGAGCAAAAGGCCCGGGGAAACTCTCCAGCGAAACTGTGCTCCTGTACGACAATGCGAGTCCTGGTTCTGCCAGGAAAACTCAGTATTAGCTGAACTTGTTCAAGTGGGAAATTGTTGGGCACCCATTATACACCCCAGACCTCAGTCCAAGCCATTCCCACCTTTAAACTCACTTGAAAACACATATTAGGGGTGTGAGATCCGCAAATGATGATGAACTCAAGGAGGTGGTCGGCAGCTGGCTGGGGAGGTTGGACTCAACCTGGTGTGAACAAGAACAACAAACTTGTTTCAAGATACCAAAAGTGTTTTGAGCGTAAAAGTGATTGTGTTGAATAATTAAGATACGCTAAGGAATGTAAAAAAAATATCGGTGTTTTAAATGCATTTTTCAATTTCTTCTAAGCTACCTCAACTTGCTTTGTGAACGCCCCGGAACGCATATCGAACTGTCCGTAGCTGATTATAGACACATGCCTCCTTGCTTGGAATCTCGGCAACTAGGCTACAAACATTATATATATATATATATGTGTGTGTGTGTGTGTGTGTGTGTGTGTGTGTGTAATACTAGCTACCAAACTTTAAAACTATAATAAATCTACTGCAATTGGTTCACTGTAAAATTGTAAACCCTAAAAAAATGCACGAAACATCATAAACAATGTAACATTGTCTAGCAACTGTTGGATGTAATCATGCTTATCCCCTTACACGCCTAGCACGTGGAGAAGCGGCTAGCGGCAGTCTCTTCCTACCCCTACAACATAAGAGGGGCGGTGGGTTAATGGATTTTTTTGCCTTTAGTATATTAGTATAATCAGAAACGAATCTTTGTTTTCCCTAGAGGACAATCCATACCCAACGTGCTTGCGTAGTTAGATCTTTAACATTAACTAGACTTCGTTTTGTGCAAAACTCATTTTCCATACATTTTTGTTCNGTGCTTGCGTAGTTAGATCTTTAACATTAACTAGACTTCGTTTTGTGCAAAACTCATTTTCCATACATTTTTGTTCTGGCAAGTTCTGCATACTTTCAACAAAAGTAAAAATTGGCAGTACCATGGGTTTACGTATTGTATACACACATTTGTTATATTTTAGAGTAAAATGTTAAAAAAAAAACTAACGATTTTCCTTTTTATTTAATCTTTAATCGAACGTAAAATTTGCGACTCCTTTCATTAGACTTAAAAACTCTTAACTGTTTTTGACAATTTTCTTCCAGAATTCCTGTTATGCATTCCACGTATTGTTTGCTGTATGTACACTTTAAGAATAGAACGGCATCAAATTAACTTTGTGAATAATTTTTGTTTCCTAAATGAAACTGTAACCAATGTGTTAAGCCTTGCCGTTGAAATACATTACAGATATTCTAAAGGCATTATCTTAGAATGGAGACCGATATTACTAGATTTTATTTACTTGTTTATTACCAAGTCCATTTTCACTAATCTGTTGTAGGAAATTTCGATGTACTTCTGGAGATAATATTAAAGAGTTAACTCAAGTAATTTCCTACAAAGGCAGTTTTTCTCCACATAAAGAATATTAGTAAAAACATCAGAAAAACCAAATAAAACTGTTCGAGCGTACTCATGGCCTGTCGCAAAGGATATTTTGCCGAAAAGGAAATATAAATTCGAGGCAAACATTGATGTAGTGTACCAATAATGCTGTAATGCTCTGGATTGATTAGCTACGAGGTTACAAGTATGAATAAAGACAACGCTCTTAATTTTTGCTTCGTATTATACATTTACCAACTTATCAACTGGCAGAGACGGATATGAAGAAAGTTAATTGTAAATGCTAGGTGAATCTATTTAGTAGCCTTCGCATGCTGATCACATGCAACATCGCCTTCACCGAAACTGCACCGAATTTCAACACAACCGTTTAGGAATTTAAATGTTTTTCAACGTTGTGATGTGTTATCAACTAATGTAGGTTTAAATAATATAAGTTTGTTATTCACGAGTTACCTTATTTGTAATGTCCCTACCGGTATCTGCGTATCTGAAATATTCTTGCATCGTACGTCCAGATATTTCGAAAATAAGGAAAAAAATTGAGAGAAAAATAAAGAATAAACCACAAAATCCCAATACCACACGTTCACGTAGAATATTTCCAATACTCGGTACAAACTTCAGAGGTTTAGAATTTCTCCTGTGTTAAATTTATGCTTACACAAGNGTAGAATATTTCCAATACTCGGTACAAACTTCAGAGGTTTAGAATTTCTCCTGTGTTAAATTTATGCTTACACAAGAATTTCTAAAAAAATGTACGCATATTAATAATAAAAGCCATGTTGTTACCTTCGCAATACGAATTTTTTGTAATGAATGTTGTCCCATAAACAAATTACGAAAACTGTTTCGTGTATGTAAATAAAATTAAATCAACATAATATATTAAAAAACTGTGAACGAATTTTTGTTGTGTCACATTCACTCACTTAAATGAGGTGAATGTATAGCAGATAATCATAGCGACTAACAATTTTTTTAAAGTGCGTCATAATCTCGAAGGAAATTATTTATTTATAATTAGTTGCCACAAATATTGATTCCGTGCNATTTTTTTAAAGTGCGTCATAATCTCGAAGGAAATTATTTATTTATAATTAGTTGCCACAAATATTGATTCCGTGCGAGGTTAATTTCATTAATTTTGTCACCGAAATAAAACAAGCAAATGACCTCAAAAGCCAACATCCGGAGCCGCATATCAGAAATGCAGTTCCATTCGGTTGTTGTTCTCAGGTGAGATGTCATACGTGGCTCACCTGTTCTGAACTTGAGTCGATAAGTCGGAAAGTCAAATACAAGATAGCTGACGAGAAATGAGAACTTTCCAACATTTCCGAATAATTTACTTTATATCATATCTTCCCACAAAGCATTAAGTAAGAATTTATTGTTATTCTGGACTAGTTAATTGAGTCACCGAAATGTTCTGAAAATTCGGTTAATAATAAGCTAGTAACTGGACAGGTAAGAATTACAAGCTGGGCTTGTGCCTAATAAATTGTATGATGAAATAAGTGTTTTATTTGCATACTCCAGATCCCTTTAAAGTAACCGAAAACAGGTTTGACCTTGAACGTCAGTTGCAAGATGGGACGTGCACCACTGCTCCCGGAAGTTCTTATCAGTTCTCCCGGAAGTCCTTCCTTTGATAATTTAACCTTGCTCTTATGGGCCCCCAGTTGCGGCCAGCGCCTAGTCTTACTGAGCGCTGCCGCGGAATGCTCAGTAGTACGCCAGCCTTGTTCTGGAGCAGTGCTCTAGGATTTACTAGAAGTCATCGGAACTGTACGCTATAATACCGGATTATAGCTACTTCACTCAATAAACTTCCAAATTTTTGGGAAGCGACGACCCAATATATTTATGTTATTTGACGTGCTAGAGCTGGGTGACTGTAGCNCTTCCAAATTTTTGGGAAGCGACGACCCAATATATTTATGTTATTTGACGTGCTAGAGCTGGGTGACTGTAGCGCAAAACAATTCACGGGTCGAACGTCAAATTTCACTGATTTTCGAGAAATATTGACTATCTAAATGTTATAGCGGACTTTTTTCAGCTTTCACTTCAGAAGCACCAACTCTGAATCAGAAGAACTCGATGTACGCACTGTAGCTTCCTTCAGGCTGTCAACTTGTCAGAATTTAAAAGCTCGGTCCAAGCCCACGCCAAAAATTCTGAAAATACAGCTCATTAACGTGCATACGTGTATAATTACGTGAAGAAAACTTCTTTATATCATTCTATCTCAAAAAATTTTTAAGAATATATTTGCAATAGGAAATATTGTCACGTCACATGAACTTACATTGTAGAGTTGGCTGGAAGAAGTCTTCAGTTAGCTAAGGCACGCATTCCGTGATACAGTTTGTTGTGTTATTTATTTTCCATAGTTATCGCACACAAACTCTGGCTTCAACAGCTCGATTGTTCACCAAGTGATGAATATTTCGTGTACCTACCTTGGTACTATTGTTGAACAGTTTTTGCATCCTTGCCTTCGTTTATTGGATACAAAGTATTCAAAACTATTCACTGTACGTGAAATATTTAAAACCTATTTCTTAAAAAATATCTAGGTTCATCAGTTTTATTGTTTCGTTGTTGCAAAATGTATGTCTCTAAAATTTGTACCTGCGATTTTCTCCGAATGTGTTCTTCTTAGTAAGCACTTTCTTCCACCCCACCTCTCATTCGTAGTAGTTCTGTAGTTTTATGCTCCAGATCCACGTCCTCTTATTTGCAATTTACTCCGTACTTCCGTTTTTTTTTAACCGTATGTGGTTTTATGCTCTTCAAATGAGTAATTTGTTATTTGGATTATCATCCAATACATTTACAACTTGTATCGTAAATACTAAATTACATTAGGGTCTGAAATAACTTCGACGAGTGTTGAATACCTGCAAAATTCCACGGTTATTCTCTAATTAACTAGCGTCACAGATTGGGAAAGCTCGCTTCCGCGAATCATGCCGTGTAACACGCAAGACTTCGTTGCTTAAATTACGTTTTAATTAGCTCACATAGCTGGAAATTAAAGTCGTTACAAATTAGGAAATTCTGCTTTCAATTCCATCAACCCCTCCTAGCCGTCAAGCTCCACATATTAATCACGAAATAACAGCAGTAGGTAATTAACCAGCAAGTTATGGAACAGAAACGAATGCTAGCAATTAGCGAACTGGTGGATGTGCGTTAGATGTATCGTTTTGATCATCCACCAGTGTCCGCTGAATAAAATAACTAACTATAATTTAGGTTCAAATAATATATTTTCCTCTGTGGTGCACGAGTCACTGCCACGTGCTCCTGTTTGTTAATGTCCATGACTTACGTTCAATTTTAAACCATTCTTAAGTTGTTTATGTAACTACAGGGTGATCGCGGCAAACTCTGCACTTTTGAAAGCACTTCTTAGAAGCTACTTGCATGCACATTGTGTAAAATGAACATTCCAATGGGCTTATCGTTGTACTCATACGTTGGATAAAAGAATCTGTGGAATTATTACAAACAGAAATATATTACTAATTTCAATGTTATTAGAAATATGTGCATTAAAANCGCAAAACAATTCACGGGTCGAACGTCAAATTTCACTGATTTTCGAGAAATATTGACTATCTAAATGTTATAGCGGGCTTTTTTCAGCTTTCACTTCAGAAGCACCAACTCTGAATCAGAAGAACTCGATGTACGCACTGTAGCTTCCTTCAGGCTGTCAACTTGTCAGAATTTAAAAGCTCGGTCTAAGCCCACGCCAAAAATTCTGAAAATACAGCTCATTAACGTGCATACGTGTATAATTACGTGAAGAAAACTTATTTATATCATTCTATCTCAAAAAATTTTTAAGAATATATTTGCAATAGGAAATATTGTCACGTCACATGAACTTACATTGTAGAGTTGGCTGGAAGAAGTCTTCAGTTAGCTAAGGCACGCATTCCGTGATACAGTTTGTTGTGTTATTTATTTTCCATAGTTATCGCACACAAACTCTGGCTTCAACAGCTCGATTGTTCACCAAGTGATGAATATTTGGTGTACCTACCTTGGTACTATTGTTGAACAGTTTTTGCATCCTTGCCTTCGTTTATTGGATACAAAGTATTCAAAACTATTCACTGTACGTGAAATATTTAAAACCTATTTCTTAAAAAATATCTAGGTTCATCAGTTTTATTGTTTCGTTGTTGCAAAATGTATGTCTCTAAAATTTGTACCTGCCATTATCTCCGAATGTGTTCTTCTTAGTAAGCTCTTTCTTCCACCCCACCTCTCATTCGTAGTAGTTCTGTACTTTTATGCTCCAGATCCATGTCCTCTTATTTGCAATTTACTCCGTACTTCCATTTTTTTTTAACCGTATGTGGTTTTATGCTCTTCAAATGAGTAATTTATTATTTGGATTATCATCCAATACATTTACAACTTGTATCGTAAATACTAAATTACATTAGGGTCTGAAATAACTTCGACGAGTGTTGAATACCTGCAAAATTCCACGGTTATTCTCTAATTAACTAGCGTCACAGATTGGGAAAGCTCGCTTCCGCGAATCGTGCCGTGTAACACGCAAGACTTCGTTGCTTAAATTACGTTTTAATTAGCTCACATAGCTGGAAATTAAAGTCGTTACAAATTAGGAAATTCTGCTTTCAATTCCATCAACCCCTCCTAGCCGTCAAGCTCCACATATTAATCACGAAATAACAGCAGTAGGTAATTAACCAGCAAGTTATGGAACAGAAACGAATGCTAGCAATTAGCGAACTGGTGGATGTGCGTTAGATGTATCGTTTTGATCATCCACCAGTGTCCGCTGAATAAAATAACTAACTATAATTTAGGTTCAAATAATATATTTTCCTCTGTGGTGCACGAGTCACTGCCACGTGCTCCTGTTTGTTAATGTCCATGACTTACGTTCAATTTTAAACCACTCTTAAGTTGTTTATGTAACTACAGGGTGATCGCGGCAAACTCTGCACTTTTGAAAGCACTTCTTAGAAGCTACTTACTTGCATGCACATTGTGTAAAATGAACATTCCAATGGGCTAATCGTTGTACTCATACGTTGGACAAAAGAATCTGTGGAATTATTACAAACAGAAATATATTACTAATTTCAATGTTATTAGAAATATGTGCATTAAAANCAAAAGAATCTGTGGAATTATTACAAACAGAAATATATTACTAATTTCAATGTTATTAGAAATATGTGCATTAAAAACAGAAAGTTAAAAAATAATATCAGCACTGACAAATATTAGCATTACATTTTTAATTCATCGTTTCGGCATAGNAAAACAGAAAGTTAAAAAATAATATCAGCACTGACAAATATTAGCATTACATTTTTAATTCATCGTTTCGGCATAGAACTACTTCCCTTCCCCCGTTATCAACTTTACTAGGCGTATGCCAGCCAGTGTGCCCGTTGACATATACGCCGGTAGGGGCATGGAATTTCCAAAGGTTGCTTTCAAAAGTGGTCAATGTATTGTTAACAGCCTGTGCAGTAAACTATCCAGCGAGAAGGAAGGGTGCTACAGTGAATCACAGATTACGGGCATAAACCAGCGTTCAAAAGAAGAGTCGGTGAATTATGAAACTAAGATTCATTGGCGATGCATAGCGGTAGCGATTCAAGCTTCCTTAAATATTAGCAATAATCGAAAACGCTATAGTGACACAGAGGATCATGAAATGAGGTAGTTGGAAGGCCCTGAATCAGTTATCTTACTGTAGCAGTACATAAAGTTTTAAGTCCACATCATAATAATTTCGTACAGCTTTTTCTGTGTATGTTTCCACCGCTTATAGTATTCCTTAGATTTTTATCTCTTCTTAATTTACTTAAATATTACCTCTTATAGAATATTACTTTGTGTCTGCTAGTTTTCTATAAACTGAAAAATATTATTAGCAGAAATATATATTAGGTGTGCCAATATATGTTCAATATCTCAAGGAGATCGGATATAATTCACATTCCCGTTTTTGACATAAGTAAACAGGATTTTTGAAGAAATCGTATTACGATGCTCTAAGGCTGGTAGTATACGTCAAATTGAATAAGTGTGCGTATAAACACAGAGTCTGAAAGGAATAGTTCCATTGCTAGTGGGCCTGCACCTTGGCCGCCACGTTGCCCAGATCTCGCTAAGATGGACTTCTTTCTCTGGGGCTACACGAAATCGCTAGTGTACGAGACTCCCGTGATGTTAATTACGTATACATCTTTATTACAATGCGTGCAGCACATTTTGTTGGAGTGTCGCAGTTATGGCCAGGTTCTTGTAATCTTCCTGACGACCTACGACGAATGCTGTGCGATGGAGGTACCTCTGTGANACGAATGCTGTGCGATGGAGGTACCTCTGTGAGCGGCGTGTCCCATTTTTACGTGCGATGGGTATTTTTGATGTGTTGTGGTTTGTTATTTTGTTCTTGTGTTGTTGCTCCTCTGAAGTACNGAGCGGCGTGTCCCATTTTTACGTGCGATGGGTATTTTTGATGTGTTGTGGTTTGTTATTTTGTTCTTGTGTTGTTGAAGTACTTTATCCTGTTTTGTTTCGCCTTTTTTGTCATTGTCATTTTGCATCCTGTTGAGAGTTTTCATCTTTTTTTTTTTTTACATTCGTTATTGCCTCTAAGAGTGCATGGGCTACTGCAGCTCTTCACGTGTACAGAATTTGATGTTAATTAGTTGATTGAACATTTATGCCTTATCTTGGTAACAATTTTCCTCACCTGGCACTTTGACGCGAAATGTGGGCAAATGAGGCTTTTGTATGTGTAAATGATACTTCTAATTGGTATTGCAAGCTTACAGACATTGGTTTAATTTTGTTGAATTGTTAATAGTTGCAACAGAATATTCTAAACGATTTATTTTTCCACATTTAAGAAATTCTTGAAACACTTAAAATAAGTAGCCCTAATATTACATGTCCTAATCTGACACTTTCTGTGTACAACATTTGGTTTGATTCGGTTCATTGGTCCCCGAGATATGGCATGAAAGCTCAACTTTCTCATGTAGTTCTCTCTTAATAAATGGCGGACAAAAAAGGTATGTATTGTCACATTTGATGATACTGTCAATAAATAAAGATCGTTTGCAATTATTAGGACATAAAGTATACTAAAATTAATATCCATACTTGGCTGTTACGTTGAAGATATTTCAATAACAACATTTGGAATAAAATTCAAAAGTCAAACTAGCCAGAAGTTTGTAACATAACTTACGTGTGATCATGAACTATACTATATTCATCAGCGGTAAGGTCTTTATGTATGCAAGGTGATCAATGCAATTAACACTCACTGCTAGTAAGTGGTGGCCGAGCTTCAAGATATTGCATTCCGGTATATTTATTCTTTGGTTTATGTATCGCTCGGGAATAGTATTCTTATAGCCGGGGATTTTTGACAGTCACCTCTGCTACTTACCATTTCTCTCAGTATTCAACAACAATGGAGTAAGTGACATGTTACTTTAATTCACCTTAGCTGATATTCTAATATCTGGACATACGGTAGTCGTGCATCATTTATACGTAAATGCAAGCGTAAATTAATTAATTTATGCCATCCGCGCATCTTTAATATTTACATGCCTGCTATTCTCTTAACACCAATGGGCCTAAAAGAGAGCTTCAATATCATGACTGAGCAAGTGACAGTAAAACCCTAGGCCAGATAACACTACTTTCCTTAAAAACCCACTCAAAATAAATTTTGAAAGATTATTGATTTTCACTACACTGTATGATCGAAAAACCTCACAGTGTCGATGGTATAAAAAATATGATATACTTAAAGATATACCTATACTGCAGGTGAAATAAATGCTGAATTTCAAAGAAATCGCCTTAGACCTTTCCTATAACTTCAATTTAAACTTCGGCTTAAACAAAGCTTTATTAAAATAATAACTTTTGAAATAGGAATACAGGTTTTAAGGAAATTTTTTATATTTGAATTTTAAAAAACGTGATAAACTTAATTGTTAAAATTATTTGATATTTTTTTAAGTTGTTAAATATCAAGTCATGAAATCACAACAAGGCCTCAATACGTAGAGCAAAATGTTGGCTATTGAAAGGCCCTAAAGACGTGTAAGTTTACACTCGTACACACGAAGCCTACTCACAAGGGGAATAACACTTCGTTTATCACAGGCTCGCAGCGAGGCGTGGTGCTAAACGTACCGCTGTATTCGCCGCACGTAGCGGGAATAGCTTGTGATGTGTCGGGGCCTTCCCCTCCACAGCCCACAAACATGCCGACAACTTCCCAGGGTAAACATAACAGCGCCACGCATATCGACTGTGCAAACAGGTCGGCGAGGGGCGTGTTAAACTGACACGCGCGCTTGGAATACCAAATTACATTACAGGTTTACGTGTGAGTATTTGCACTACACATGTTAAACACTGAAATAACGGGGGTTAAATACATATGAATAGGGTCATGACATAAAATCTGCTTTAAATATTTATCCTTTTTTATCGCTGGGAACTTAACTGACAACGAATCTGGATATTTTACTTGACAATTAACTGATGTATTCTGCTGGTAAGTTATAATTTAAAACTTTGATGTCAAATGTTTTTGGCTAAATAATTTAAGGAATGGAAAGGGGAAAACTGTAGGTGTTTACACTGTTGGCTATTAAAATTTCAATACCATGTGAGTTATGACAGGTGGATTTATTGGACAGAATACCCATCGTACATAGGTGACATGATCACTCTTGCAGCTCAGAATCATGTAAATAGCACGGGTACATCAATACTGTGTGGTCCTACCACGGGCAGTAATAACGGCTGCTACACATCATGTCACTGAGAGGCAGTGACTTCGGATGTCCGTCTGGTGTATCGCCGCCCTTGCTGCTTCGATGCGTGCCCCAAGGCCATTCGGTTGTGGTCACAGGTGTCCTGTGAGGGCCCAGTCATCGTCCGACCATGGACCAGACGTTTACGATGGGCGAAAGTTCCGGTGAATCCGTAGGCTCAGGATGTAATGTGACATAAAGTTATCTAGAAACCATTGGACGATGTGTGCTACATGCGGTCTCGCATTGTTCTGTTGGCACAGAGCTCCATGCTGTCGCTGACTACAAGGAACAACGGCAAGTCCCTACACCCTAGTGATGTAACGGTTCCTGGTCACTGTACCAGCGATGCGGAGCAGGTACGAGCGGAACTGGAATCCGATGGCACCCGATCCATAACTCCAGATGCTGGGGCCGGTATGACGTTGCGTGATACAGAACTCGGCCAGGTGCGTGCCGCGATGCCGCCGGACATAGATGCGACCAACTTCGTGCCGCAAGCAGAAGTGGCATTCGTCGGAGAAAACTATGGCATACCATCCGTGCCTCTAAGCCCCACAGTCGCCTATGATGAGCATTAAGTGGTAGCTACAGTAATGGGTGCCTGGACAAGATATGCTGACGTTACAGATGGCGACTAACCGTGTATTCGGACACAGATTGATGTGCTACATGCCCGAACTTCTGAGCGGGGATGTTTGATGTCGCTGTACGGTCCGCAGTCGCCATGCGCACCAAATCTCTGTCCTCGCGATGGTGCCGTCAGCTTGTGCACGTCGATAAACCCACCGTTCCTCAACCCACTGATCCCATATCCACAGTATTGAGGTCGCAATTTTTTTCGCGGTAGAACAATCCAACCTTCTGATGGACCACAATTCTCCGGTGGTCAAAGGAGGAAACCTTTACGTATGGTTGTCGTGTTATTCAACGCAGGTGATTTCTCCGTCTGCACACACTAGCAGCGAGCAAACACAACGCCACTACCTCTCAGCTACTCTAAAACTAAGTGTTATATGAGCCCGCGGTAGGGACGGGAGTTAAGTGCGTCTCAGGGCTAAGCCCCATACGCCTACAAGGAAGGGAGTATCATGCAAGGAGAAATGCATCACGGCAAAGAGGGATTGGGCTGCCATGACCAGATTGTGGCCATGACAACCTCCCTAAGTGTACTTGTAGCTAAACTATAATTAGAAGAGAAAAGGAAAAACCGGCATAGTCACCGTAAAAACCCTCCCGACAGAAAAGAATTAAAAATTGTTTTATGCATTATCATGTTTAACAGAAAATGCTACAGGAAACAGAGGATGGGAATCATGCTCTTTATTATGATAGGAAAAAGTGCTAGTAGAGAGGGGGCGGGTAACTTTCCTTCAATTGGCGCTGGGTTTAACCAGAGTAACACTTGCGCATCACTACCTCTCAGCGGCTCCCAGACCTGCACTTATATACCGCTTGTCAGTGTCACCATTGGCGCACGCACCGCGCCACTCAGCTGAACAACTAACCACGTTATTTACCTAACCTGTTCTACGCATTGCATATGTTGGTTGCTTCAGGCGCGTCCTTCGTGGAGTTGCAGTTTTAATGACCAGCAGTGTAAAATTCAAGTCCAATGCTCGTCTTGAGCTTACCATTTCCCATGGTGTTGAACGTTGGAGAAACCAGCATTAATAAAGACGTAGTAACTGCATGAACGATGCAGAAAATAAACAAATTAAAAAATAAAATAGTGGAGACCTATAATTGATACTTTACAATAATAGTGGAATATTCCGCATAATATTAGACTGTGTACAGTCAAGAAGACATAAATTACGTTTAGTTTATTTTCCGAATGATGATAAAACTCGGATAAAATGTTTCTTTGCTCTAGTAAGATAATTATTGGTGCGTTTCTAACACAGCTATTTACGAAATAATTTCAAAATGTATTTCATTTTATCATAACTCTGCTACAGTCTCCCGAGATCATTAATAATAAAATAATTTTTAATATGAACGGTGTTGTTTGTTTACATGTATGGCGCGAGTTCAAAATGCAGTAGTGGATGTAGATAATTATAAAGCTCTGTTTTTCATCTTTACACAAAACAATTTTATTGCTGTCGGGTTAATTTTTTTTAATAAGCCTTATTTATCGCATGAAATAATCTCATAATACTATTTAATTTATAACACGCAATTTTCAACACTAAAGTTTCCAAAGCATAGCCACTTTTGGTAAAATACGTTTATTGTAACTTATGATAATATTTCCACATTATAAAATCGTTATAAATAGAATACCTTGCGCTAATAAGGACGTTTGTATAATACTACACTAAAATTAAATATTTTAAAGTTTCTATTATATGACAAAGTTTTATAGTTTTCGAAAATAAATCTTCAAAGTAATTTTAAGTACATAATTGTTCAATGGTTTTATACATGAATTTTCCAATATAATTTCGTGTGTCTCATTTACCTGACGAATTACGGAAATTCCGAATACTGTCGCTTAATACTTAATAAAATATTTTACCTCCATTGTAAAGTATTTTGTTTGCATTGCAATATAATTTCTCCATATGGTTACTCTGCGTACATAAATGCGATAATCTTGAGTATCCTGTAACTATTTATTCTATTTTCTTTAAAAATATATCTGGTGTGGACACATGCAAGGGTCATGTGATCAGAAATAATAAGTAATTTTATACGAATTATTTGTGTAACTCAATAGACACAAAAAAAAATTATTTTAAAATATACAAACAAGCTTTGATAACATGCTGCCAGTTCACGTAATGTGCATCAACCCCCGCCATCTGCATATCAATCTGTCAGACACAAGCTTCCAAATCGGCACACATTTTACAATGTCTGATCAAAAGTATCCGAACACCACTCAGTAAACGTAAACTCGCATATAGATGTCTCTCCAACGGCCACTGCAATTATTTAATGAGGGAGAGGGCCCGATGTTGGTGAATGCTACGCGATGCCGGCAGAACGGGGGGAGCAAGAGAGATCAGTGACCTTGAACTTGGTGTAGTTATTGTTTGCAAAATCAGTGATAAATCCGTCAGGATCATCTCCGCCTTTCTCAAGTTTGCCCATGTCAACCGTCGGGGATGTGATTGTAAAGTGAAAATGGAAAGGCACGACCACAATCAAACCACCGCCGGGTAGGCCACGTGTGTTGACCGACAGGTGCGGTCGGGCATTGGAGAAGGTTTCACGGGAACAACGCCTGTCACCGTGTGATGCCAACACCTGTGATATCCTCAGTGCCACTAGTTGTTCAGCTGGCACCATGAGTGTGCGTCGGGCATTGGAGAATATTGTACGGGAACAACGCCTGTCACCGTGTGATGCCAACACCTGTGATATCCTCAGTGCCACTAGTTGTTCAGCTGGCACCATGAGTGTGCGTCGGGCATTGGAGAATATTGTACGGGAACAACGCCTGTCACCGTGTGATGCCAACACCTGTGATATCCTCAGTGCCACTAGTTGTTCAGCTGGCACCATGAGTGTGCGTCGGGCATTGGAGAATATTGTACGGGAACAACGCCTGTCACCGTGTGATGCCAACACCTGTGATATCCTCAGTGCCACTAGTTGTTCAGCTGGCACCATGAGTGTGCGTCGGGCATTGGAGAATATTGTACGGGAACAACGCCTGTCACCGTGTGATGCCAACACCTGTGATATCCTCAGTGCCACTAGTTGTTCAGCTGGCACCATGAGTGTGCGTCGGGCATTGGAGAATATTGTACGGGAACAACGCCTGTCACCGTGTGATGCCAACACCTGTGATATCCTCAGTGCCACTAGTTGTTCAGCTGGCACCATGAGTGTGCTCCGGTCATTAGAGGACTGGGGTTCAAAGCTCAGGCATATGCTCTCAAGCCGCACACTTCACCTGTAAACGCGAAGCGCCGCGCTCGGTAATGTAAAGAGCGCCGCCAATGGAATACGGATGACTGGAGACGCGTGATGTGGAGTGAAGAATCACGCCACACCACGTGAAAATCCGAAAGGAGTGTTTCGGTGTGGAGGATGCCAGGTGGACGCTACATGCCGCTCTGTATAGTGCCCGTGGTGAAATTCGGTGGAGGTGGGGTGACAGAAAGGAGGTGTTTTTCCATGGAAGGGACTTGGTCCTCTCTTAATACTGTAGTGAATGTTTATGGTTGAAGTCAATACGGACATTTTGATAGGCTGCATGTGGTCTATGGCACAGACCAGTTCGGAGACGATAACTGTGTGTTTCATAATGACAATTCTCCCTGCCATGGAGCACGACATGTTGGTGATTGCTTTGTGGACAATACGGTTCCAGAAATGGACTGGCCAGCCCAGAGCTCCGACCTCAATCCTATCGAACACGCCTGGGATGAACTCAGACAGCAACTGTGCGCCAAACGCCAACGAACAACATAGCTACATATGCTACCGCGCTGCAGGAAGAATGGTCGGCAATTCCTTGGGGACGTTCTAACACATGGTTTACAGTTTCCTCGGCAGGATTAGAGCTGTAATAAAGACCAAGAAAGGCCCACACCGTGTTAATGTCCGCTACTGGGCACTGTAACAGACGGATACTTTTAGGACAATTTCGCGTAGGTGTCCAGATACTTTCCAGCAGATAGTGTATGTCACAGATTACTACATTACTCAAGGCCGATACACTAACTGAATGCAGATGAAGCGTACTGATCCTGCATACGACCTCGACACTGACTTGCCCATCGCTAGCAGAACTCTCAAATTCATGTGCTAAGACAGTGGTGCGGATATTCCACCAACATTGAATTTCCTAATATATCCGTAATTTCACAAGAAGAATATTCCTTCGCTTAGTATGAATATTTTCTAGTCCATTTAGACTCGTTCATTGAAAATGTTCTAAATTTTCAAAGCATGTATTTATATAAACAGTGTACGAAATTTGAATCTTACTCGCTTACTAGAACTCTCTTTCTGCCTGTAATTAAAGCAGCACCCATCTTCTCTTGGTTTTCCATTACTTGTTCAATTGCTGCATGTGACAAGTCTGTCCTCGCAGTCACAGGCCGTCCTCCATGTTGCCGGCCGGGCACCGGTAGCAGCGCGTCCTCACTGAACTTCATCTGCTCACCTCACGTCAGTTCAGTCTGGACGAGCATTACTTCCCACAATTTCAGCTGAACTTCCGTGGTGAAGTAGGTTGGTGCGCCGCCGGTCTAGGGTGCAGGAGGTTCTGGGTTCGAATCCCAGGTAAGGCATTGGTGTTAGTTTAAGTTAGGTCATAAGTTAGTTTGTAAGCCGTACCCTGAGAAGTCTTCATAGATAACACCAGGGGACTTTAATAAGTCCTATCCAATCCAATTCCAACAAAAATTCGCCAGCTAAATGTAGTATTCTCCGGCATTTCTTCCCCGTAGAAAGACTTTTGTGACATAAGAGCGCTGTTCAAGTCCAGTATGCACGACGGGATAATGTGAACTTCATCACCATCTCACTGTGTCTGATAACCGACAATCACACTGTCATCTAGTTATGGGTACACATATTACAAATGTCAGGATCATCGAGGACACACGACATCTCGTGATCCCATCACGTAGTTTTGAAACATTGAAGCTGACGTGTCTCATGTTCCAACCGTCGTAGTAAGATGCGACACTGGTGCACATACCTGGAAATAATGGCTTCGGACCTCTAAACAGGATGTTAATTTTATATTCAAGTTTATCTTTGATTTTTCCCATAAGTATGAACACACAAAACTCATCCAAACTGATGATTTCCACTAGAATGTGTAGCACAGATTCTTTAGGGGCACAATTAAAACTGGCTCAGCTGAGGACCATCAGCAGAGCACTGCCATAGAGTTTATGCAAAGAAGTCTTAGACAGAACCAAAAGTAAAAGAGGCTACGTTTCTAAATGCCATCTCAGCCAAAGACATCCCCCATACGGTTGATGAGTTTCTGCATAAATACCACTTAAGCCAAATAAACTGAGGAAATCCCATGATTGTGTCCGATGTTCAGGGGAATCCTTAAAAAAGATATTTCTGTAAAATTACTGTGCGTACACAAATATTTCAGTAAATAAAATTTCTGGGAACAGCGCCGTCCCTAGCGAAAGCGAGGCTACGTGCAAAGAAGTTTGGCGAAGTCCTTCCCTCCCAAACTAGTTAATCCTCCCTTCCCACCGCCCAGTCACATTTCCAACAATATGCTCTGCTCTTGAGCGCTCGTACCTTGCGCCCGACATGTCACTCATAAAAAATTATATATTTTAAATATACACATGTTTAAATTTTTAAATTTGTGTCATGCAATATATAATTCAAGACCACACAAGTGCTTAAATTTCCAATTATTTTTTATGAAATAAAAACAATCTTTTCTTTCCGGGCAGGAGGCCTTGTGCGGCCGAACCCGTCGCACAAGCCTAACGGAAATCCTGTCCAGCGGAGAACACTAGATAGCGCCTATAGAGTTATAATTGAGCATTAACCAGTGTGTACATACCGACTTAATTTTCAAATGTCTTTAATTTTCTGGCAAAATATATTTATCTATTATTATTTTAATAATACTGACTTCATCGAGAAAATGTTATGGCAAGCAATTATCAGTTTATGAAACCTGGTGCCGTATTTTGGTGTGATTTGCTGGCATTCCTGCTCTTTAAACTTGTTTACAACCGTTACAAGCAGTTGTTCCATTCCGCGCTTTTCAAAGTCGTTACAGAAGATTTGCCGACGGTGTTTAAGTATGTTTAATGCGCAAGGAATACATTGTATACACAACCAGTCAACATTTGTGGACACGAAAATGCGAGTATGATATTTTGAGTGCTTCGTTACGAAAATTCTAACCCCAAATTAAAGTACAAAAATTTTACCTCCCCTAACAAGTTATTTTAAAAACTCCTGGTTTCTTAGTTATATGTATACATTTTCTTGAGGTTTAATGAATAAAGGCCTTTTAATAAACGAAATGTTTTATTATACTTTAACAGCAAAACTGATACAACAATGTTGACCGTTATATCTTTATCAACTAGAAAAAAACAAAACACTACACAGTGTTGCCAACAACTTAAAACTGAAGTTACAAAATAATAATTATTACATTGCCATATTTTAACACCCCCTCTCAATGTAATACAGTTCTATCTTATATCTTATCTGATACAATTATATCTTATTTCTAAGTTTGAATACAACACTTATTTAAACATCTTACAAATAATTCTTGACTTAAAGCCTTAGTGAGTATGTCAGCTGGTTGTTCACTAGTTTTCACATAATGAAGGCAGATCTTATTATCTTTAATCAAATCCTTTATGAAGTGATATCGTATATCAATATGTTTGAGGCGCTTAA
>NQII01004605.1:39689-52975 GCA_002778355.1 Clitarchus hookeri | reverse complement strand
TGTCACTCCGACCCTTTCTCCGTCCCGCTATTTAATTTTATATTATTAACAATCCATATATCAGGAGAAACAAAAAATATCATATGAAATCATTCAAAGTAATGCATAAAATATATAACATTAAAATTAAAATTTAAAACTTCAACCATAAAACCACAAGATTAAAACATAAACTAAAACTCCATTTGTCAATACTTTTAACCTAATCTATTTCCCCTTCCTCAAAACAAGGCTTTCGCTGTTCCGTATCGGCCTTGCCAGCAAGCGTGGCTCTACCATAGCACTTGCCCCAGACACTTGGGCCCCCACTGGCCTCGCCTCACACGGCCATCAGCTACTTACCCCCCCCCCCNNNCCTTTTTTACACAACCTTATATAGCAAATCATCGTTAAAAGTCTTGATTACTTTGTACATACCATCCACATACCTTACAATTTCTTTGTATACTTCGTTGTCATAAATATTATATTTCGGTATAGGCCATTGTTCTTCTTTGCTTCCCAAAACCGTTCTTAATTCATATATATAATATTTTATATATATTCTGCTCTCCTTCCCCACATTCGCATGTATCACTATTTATTTTACTGATTATTTTTAGGTAACTCTTGATTTGGCAATGATCACTTATGATTCTCTTCATAATCTTGTTCATCCATAATTTACTTCCATACCAATATTTTATATTCTTAATATAATTTCTAACACTAATACTTCCATCTGTGTCTTCCGACTTTTTTTTCCATTTTCTTAGTGCATCCTTATACACTGTCTTCTTCATATATTTTATGGTATATATTTCCCCATCGTCCATCCTACTTATCCACCTGTTGTTGTTCTGTGTAAAACCTTTATAAGTTTGTCCATTTATATTTTTTTGTTGTCCTGTATATTTTAACTTGTAAATGATATTTCTATTTATCATCATATAAAATATTGGTAATATTGTATTTAAAATTACTATTTATTATTATATTATTTGTTGGCAATATTGTATTTAAAATTACTATTTCTGCAAAAGATGTAGTAGATGCCATGACATGTAACCTGATTAATATAAATCTCTGTAAAGCTCTTAATCTTTTTATTATGTATATATTTTGTAGTTTGGTCTACAGTACTATTGATCCATAAACTATTGTATTTACAAACAGGGATTTGTATATTACTTTTCTTGTTGATGGACTATATTTTGTATATTTCCAAACTTTTATTTAATTTTATTGCATAATGTCTTCGGTTTTTCTGTGAACTTATTTATGTGTGGCATGAATGAAAGCTTGTTATCAATTATTATTCCTAAACATTTTTTGTGTTTTGTTACCTTTATACTTTTACTATTATATTTCCCAACAGGTGGTCTCACATCAATATTTTTTTTTTACTATAATCCTCATTGTCTTTTCAACTTTCACTTGTAATCCTTTTTGATCAACCAACTCCTTCAATTTATTTTATTTCTTCACTTGCCGTGAGTTCAATTCCTCTTCTATTGTTTTCTCATATTATTATCAAACAATCGCCAGTGAGTGCCACTCTCTCCACATTATTTCTTTTCTCCATATTAAAACATGTGTTGAAAACTACGTTCCATATTAAAGGTCTCCGAACTGACCTCTGTGGACAACCTCTATTCATCTGTTTTACGTAATTTATGAAAATTTTAATAACGCCCACTCTTGTCTTTAAAATAGTCTAACAGTAAATTCTTCTCTATATTTCATATATCTAGTTGTACGATCTCTATTCTAACACTGTTCCATTCCAAGGTTGAAAAAGCATTGGTTATGTCTATTAATATTAGCATTACATACTTTATTTACATGTCTTTATTATATCTAAAATTTTAGTTATAGCATTTTCTGTCAATCTATTTTTTCTGAAGCCGTACTGATTTTTATTTAATACGATTTCCGCCCTTGCTCTAATTCTGTTTTGTGCTATTATTGCCAACAATTTCCCCTTTATTGGAAGAAGGCAAATCTGTCTATATGAACAGGAATTGATATTCGATTTATTATTGCCTTTATATAGAATTGTAATTTCTGCACATTTACACGCCTTTGGAAAAATACCTTCATAAATACATGTATTCATAAGTTCCAACATTTCATCCTTTATATCCTCCCATAGTTCTTTTATTACTTCAACAGTTGTATTATCTTTACCCGGTGCTTTCTTTAGTCCACTATTTCTTACTGCCATGTTTAATTCTTCCATGTCAATTTCCACTTTATCCTCGTCCTCTTCCTCTAACCTTTCAACAACCATATCTTCTTTCATACTCTTATCAAGTATTAATTTATTTATTAATTTAGTATATATCTCATATATATCCTAAGTAAATATCCCATCTATTTGTATTTTTCCAATCTTCTCACATCTTCTTACTTTGTCTCTTGCTATTTTATCAGGCATATTCTAAACATTTCCCTTACTTTCCTTTTCTACAAATGCTTTCCATTGATACATCATATTATTTCTAATCATCCTTTTATATATTTTTATTTCCCTTTTATATTCTTCCTTATAAATTATTTTGGCTTCACATGGGCAGCATATCCTATATCTTCTACTAATCCTTCTAACTAACGGTTTCATTTCCCTTAACTCTTCATTCCACCACCATACCTTCCTTCTTTTTATATTGCATCCTCTTGTTATTATTTTTTGTGTACATGCATCTATTATCATTTTATTTAATCTTTCAATCCTTTCTTCTATCCTCCATTGCCCCACTGCTTCCTTATACTTCTTTAAACCTTCTTTAACTTTACACTTTGCTACCTTCCAATCCTTCTCCAACAAATGTAATTTTAATTTGTTCTCTATATTTCTTACACTTCCCATTTTCCACTCCCAACTAATCTTATTATGATCACTTATGCTTGGTTCTACCATCCAATTCTCGCATTCATTCATAACCCATCCGATATTAATGTTGCATCTATGTTTTCTTATCCGCGGATCGAGTCGTATGTATATATATTCCCTTCCAGATTCAGCACATTACTATTTTTTCTAAACATAAACTCTTCTATTTCCTTTCCTCTTTTATATATACTATTTGAATGCAGTATCGGTGACTTTGCATTAAAATCCCCTGCTATTATCATATCGACGTCTTTTTCCTTTTCTATAAATTTTTAAATTTTATTTAAATTATCTGTAATGTATTTTGTTGGTGGGCAATAAATATTTATTATATTCATCATCTGTATACTGATTTTAAAGTCTTCATTGTATCCTCTTGTTACACAATTTTACAGTTAAAATTTTTCCCCGTAAATGACTATGCATGACATTCCAATTTTTATCCATGTTTATAAACTTATCCATATACATATAGGGTTCTTGTAATAAAACTATCTCAATGCCTGGGTTGATTATCTCTTATATTATATTGATAGCGTTTATTCTAGATTTTTTCAAATTCTGCTTTGAGTCAATCAGTACGAACAAAGGTCCCACTTTTGAATCAGCAGCAGAATACCGCGTATGATACATTGATGATAGCAATCATCGACGGCTACGGAGGAATATTTTTCCTCGATGCACCTGGCGGAACTGGCAAAACGTTACTAATTTCATTGATTTTAGATTCTATTCACGCACAAGGTCAAATAGCGCTGGCCGTAGCATCATCAGGGATCGCTGCCACATTGTTAGAAAGAGGACGAACAGCCTATTCAGCTCTCAAACTGCCACTGAATTTGCAAACGATAGATGAACCGACGTGCAACATTGCCAAAAATTCAGCAATGGCGAAAGTACTACAGAATAGCAAAGTAATAATTTGGGATGAATGTACGATGGCGCACAAGTGAGCATTGGAGGCACTCGATCGAACGTTGAAAGATTTGCGCAATAATCAGGACCTCTTTGGAGGTACGATGATTCTGGTGGCCGGCGATTTTCGGCAAACGTTGCCAGTCATTCCAAGATCATCAGCTGCTGATGATATAAACGCTTGCTTGAAGTCACCGAATTTGTGGAGATACATGAAAACTCTCAAGTTAACAACGAATATGTGAGTTGCGTTACAAAATAACGAACCGGCGCAAGTGTTTTCCACAAAATTATTAGATATTGGCAACGGAAAAATTCCGATTGACGCTTCCACTGGCCTCATTTTGTTTCCACCTAATTTTTGTAAATTCTCAACGTCGAAAGAATAATTTATCACGAAGCTGTTCCCGAATATCGGTGCAAATTACAAAAACCATGTTTGGTTGAGCGAACGAGCTATTTTGGCAGCGAAAAAATAAGGATGTAGACGATTTGAACATAAAAATTCAAAGTCAAAGCGCCGGCCAACTGCATTCATTTAAGTCGATCGATTCAATTACCGATCCAGCTGAAGTCGTCAATTATCCAATTGAATTTCTGAATTCATTGGATTTGCCAGGAATGCCGCCACACAATTTGCAGCTCAAGGTCGGCTCGGTGATAATCATGTTACGCAATATGAACCAACCGAAACTATGTAATGGAACAAGACTCGCTGTTAAGAAGCTGATGCACAACGTGATTGAAGCAACGATAATCACAGGAAAGTTCAAACGCGAGGATGTTCTGATTTCCAAGAATACCACTGATTCCAAACTATTTACCGTTTCGATTTAAGCATGTCCAGTTTCCTGTTCGTCTTGCTTTCGCAATGACGATTAATAAATCGCAAGGCCAATAGTTGGAAGTGTGCGGAATAAACCTTGAATTGCCATGTTTCTCCCATGGGCAGTTGTACGTGGCGTGCTCGAAAGTAGGTAAACGATCGGGGCAATCCGTTTTCTCTCCGAACGGAAAGACAAAAAATATCGTTCATCACCAAGCGTTGTGATGAACGCATTACTTAATTTTTGTAAATGTTTGTAATATTAAAATATGGGTGCTATGCAATCTGGTCTCAACATTACATCCTAATTAAAATAATCTTTCTATCTATCTTCTATCTATATCTATTTTTGTATAACTTGACAGGGCAACGACTGTCGGGTCCGCTTGTATTTGAATATTAATTAGTTGTTTGCACAAAAATGATGTTGAAATGTATAACAATGCACAATAGATCATTATCCCTGTTTATCTTCAATATCGCCATTACTCTTTATATTTATTATTTATTACTGTTTATAAGAAACGCATCACCTTCATTCTCCTTATGCACCAGTGTACAAAATAATAAATATTCTTATTATTAATTTTAAGTTAAATTTTACTTATTTGTAATTGCTCTTTTTAATAAGATTCTTTAAGTTATCAATCTTATTTTAGTTCCACCTCTTCTAGCTTTTTAACATCACGCTAAATGCTATTATCCAAATGATTTTCACCACTTGGTCTATGCGTCAACAACGATAGACTCAAATGATCCTCTTCTTCCAATATCTCCAACAGAGTTCTCTATTTAATAACCATCTGTTTATACCAATTAATCACAACATCTTCCTAAAATTCCTGTTTTATCATACATTCCCACTGCCATTCTCCAGGTCTTCGAAGATTGTATCCCAGTATTAGGTGGCTAGGAGAAGTTCCAATGGCGTCATTGTGCCAACATCGCAGCGTATACAGGATCTCAGGTAGCTGTATGTCCCATTGAGTGTGATTCGTGCCCATTCTTATGCGCATACTCTTCTTTAATTCCTGATTTCGGTGTTCGGTAGGGTTGGCCTGTGGGTGGTAATCTGGATTCGTCCAGTTTTCCGATCCCCATGTCTCGCAGGACTTCGTCCATTTTACTCCCATAGACTGGGATCCATTGTCGGTTAACACACATTTTGGGTACCCCCACCGTGGAAATAACTCTCGCTCTATTTGCCGGATGATTGTGTTGGCCTCCTGGTTGGGTAACGAGAACGCCTCTGTCCACCTGGAGAAATGGTCGGTCACGACTAGGAGGTATCTCTTTCCTCGGTGTGTGTGTGGGTAGGGGCCCATGATACCGACGGCGATGTGTGTCCATGGCGTTTTCGGCCGACGGGGTGTGTATCGCTTCTTTGGTGTAGGGTAGGATATGTTGTCATAACAAGTCTGGCAACTGGCGACATATGCCCCCACATCTTGACTAATTCCTTGGCCCTTAAGGTCTCGTGAGAGCCCGGATCTCCTGCATCGGGGTGATCATGGTGGTGTTCACAGATACTGTCTCGTAGATCGTGGGGGACCCAGATTTTCCATTGATCTGTTTGGGGGTGCAGTCTCGCCCAGATTATGCCATCTCTTCCCTCGTACTGCTCTGAATATCTCCTCATTACCTCCTGTAAATTGGGGTCGGCCTGCTGTTGGTCTCATAACAGATTTTTGTTTTCGTGGAACTTTACTAGCTGTAGTTCCACGTCATCCGGCCGTGGGAGTTTTGCTGTGGGGGGGGGGGCAGCATGCGCTCCCAGTCGTTGGTTCCTGTCTCTTTGTTGGGCATCTGTGGTCAGCGGGATAAGGCATCAGGCAGCTCGTTGTGCGAGCCCGGGCAATGCTCGATGGTAAAGGAGAATTCCATTAACAATAAGGCCCACCTACCCAATATCGCTTTCTAGTCACTCTTGGTTTTCAGCCATGTAAGGGCCCTATTATTCGTTCTGAGAATGAATGGTCGGTCCTCAAGGTATTAGTGGTATTTGTGGACTGCCCAAATAACCGCCAAGCACTCCTGCACTATAATTCGTTGCTGGTTCTGTGACTGCTCCTGGTACAGGACAGCGCCCATTCTGGCTCTGCTTGCATTGGTCTGTAAAATTAGGTGTAATTCTGGCATAGGCCAGTATAGCATGGTTATGTCACCATATTGTGCAATTAATATTCTGAATTCTTCTTTGTGTCTGTCCACTTCCAGTGAGTTTTTTTTTAATAGGAGTTCATTTAGGGGGGCCATAATAGGGGCAACATCTGCTATAAACTCTCTGAGCCAATTACATAACCCCAGAAAACGTTTCAACTTTCTCCTGTTAGTTGGTACTCTAGCCTCCTCAATCGCTCTCACTTTCTCGGGCTTTGGATAATTCCCGTCTGGGGTAATTATGTGCCCTAAGTATTCTACTCGGGTCTTCCCGAAGTGACACTTCTCCAGTCGGCACATTATTCCATGGAGTTCAAAGTGCTCCAGGACTTTTTGCAAGTGCACCTGGTGTTCTTCCCATGTGTGCGAATATACAATGACATCGCCCAGGTACGTTAGGCAAAACTGGCCGCTATAGTTTGTCAAAACTATTGCTGACATCAGTCGTTGGAAAGTAGCGGGTACATTCTTCAACCCGAAGGGCATTACACGAAACTGCAGGGTTTCGCATTCTGGGGTTGTAAACACCATATATTTCCTGGATCCTGGGTGTACCAGGATTTGCCAGTATCCACTGTGCATGTCTGGAATGGAGAATATACGTGCGTCCCCTAGGTCGCGGAGCATATTAGCCAGGTTAATAGTTAGGGGCGCCATAGGGTATGTGATATTGTTTAAGGCCTGGTATTTGACACAAAAACGAAGTTCTCCATATTTCTTTGGCAGAAGTACCACTCTGGTGTTATATGGTGAGTCAGTTAGCTTAACTATTTCTTGCGATTTCATCTCGGCTACCTGATCTAATATTATTTGCCTGCAGTAGGCGGATGGGTTACCTGGTCGGCAGTATATGGGCGAGCATCTGTTACCCAGATTTCATGTTGAATGGCCGTGGTCTAATTTAATCTGCCGGTATGCTCGAATATGGTTACGTGAGTGTTGAGTACTCGCAATAATGCCCTCAGTTGGTCAGCCCCGAGTTGGGGGTTTACCTCTTCACTACAGATTTCTTGTATTTTTTGCTAGTTTATTTGGGCTTCCCAGTTTATGAGCATGCTATCCTGTTTGCCTAAATAAAGGTGCTGTTGTCCACAGAAGATTATACAATATTAGCTTGTTAGCCGATGTTGCCCGAGGATAATCTGTTCCACTAAATTTGACGTGCAAAAAAAAATCAGTTTGGACTGATTCTACCTCCGTGGATACTGGCAGTGTAATAATTCCGTCTACGTTCATTGGTGACTCAGACTGGGAGATTTGAATTATTCCGGTGTTTTTCTTTATCTGGCTTTTCTGTTCGGGAGTTAGCAGCTGGCTTTTAATGAAATTGCCGGTTGCAGCCATGTCCAGTACTGCCTTAAGATTCTGGTTATTTATGCGGACTCCGATCCGAGGGGTGTGTGTTCCTGGCCTTAGATCGCTTAACATTACAATTGGTTCCACCCTTTGCCTTATGCCTAGGCTGACGGGCGACTCTATGTCCCAGTGGCGGCATTTCCTGGCTACCTCTTTTCACCCTGATGGTTCGCCTTCCCTATTACGAGGGGGCCAGCCATAGTGTCTTTTTCTTTAGCGGCTGCTATGCTGTTTCTCACTGTGGGACAGTCATGGTGCAGGTGTCTCTGGGGGCAATACCAACACTTCGGCGGCAAGGATTGTCCCTCTGCGCTTCTAGTGGGTTTGTTATTCTCTGTCATTCGCGCCGCGTGGATGGGTGGCAGGCGGGTAGGAACATTTGTTTTCTCCTGTTCTTCGTAATCGAGCTCCGCCTGAATAGCTCTCTCTACCAACTCCTCTATGCCCGTCGCCTGTGGATGTCGAAGGGCTCTTCTTATCGCTGGTAGCATTAACTTGTTAATGATACGCACTCCCTCTACCTCGGTACTTTCGGGAGCGATGCGGGAATACATGTGCGCTTTTCGCCTAATAAAAATCTCTGATTCTTCCGTCCTTTGTTGTTTATTTGTATAAAAGTCTGTTCTTAAAGCCGTAAGTACTTCCTCCACCACGAAATTGTTGTTAAGGCGGGTAGCGAACTGCTCCCAGCTCGTCACAAACTCTCCATATTTATTCCACTACATAAGCGCGGTACCCTTTTTAACTGCTCGCATTTCTTCAGCACCCACCGCTTCTTAGGAATTCCACCCACCTTGAATTCGTGTTCACAATTATGTCGAAAATACACAGGGCCTTCATGGGGCCTGCCTGAAAATTCGGGCAGTACTATTTCTTCGGGCATTTTCCATGCTGGTTCTATGTGGCTAGCAGGGGTTCGGTCCGGGGGTGAAAGGTGTTCCCCTTTGGTATGGCTCGTTAGCTGCTCTCGGCATTTCCTGTAATTGTATTGGTTGTCTTCCGTCGGTCGGAATATCTGGGGCCAACCGATACACTTATTACAATGGCACTGGGGACAGAGGCTGCACAGGACAATGTATAGTCATGTTTATCTACAAAATGGAGCACTGCATGGCTCTAGTTGAGGACTTTCGTCTTCTCTTCCCCCATCCATCGTCCAGAGGTTCTCTAGGGTTCCTTCGACTCTGGCATCCCTTCCCTCCGATGTTTTGCTGATACATGTATCCTCCACACTTTTTGCCTGCCGCCCTATAGGAATCCCTATTTTGCTGGCCTTGTACCCTTGCCTCCTCTAGTGCGAATTGGTCGTTAGGCACCACGGGGTTTTAAACTACCTGAAGTCCTTGTTTCATCCTGACTAGCTTGGTAATTCGGTAAGGGTGCGACTCATTGTCTCGGATATAGTCTGGTACTTGCTAATATCTATACAGACCTAAATTCTCCCCATGTTGGACGCCATTTTAATTAAAATTGATGCTACTCCCCACCTGTGGTGTACAGAGTGGGTAGTAGGGTCACCCCTCAGTTAATGTTAGATGGCACAGACTATAAGGTGCCTTGAAGGTTGAGGGTATATCAATAAGGTAGTCTTTTGGTGTTTCCCTTTACTGGTTGCTTATATTGTCTGTAGTTTAAATATACAGAATCACTTCCGAGGTGTGTTACTCTATTTAACTAACTCGGATTAACTGTGGGTGATGTCATGGAGGGGGGGGGGGCTCTTTTTTGGACGACGATGTGATACTTAGCTCTGCTTGTACTGCTTGGTATATGTCGGCTGGATGAGGTCCGGCAATGTGGACGGCCTTGGAAATGCCTATGTTTGGTGCCATCTCCCCTCGAAGGCTGCTCTGGGTTCGCTCCTCGATGCTCTCCTATCATTCCGACGTCCTCTAGCGATTCCCGACGCAACTGACTCTCTCGGCACGGTGATAAAAACTGACTCCCTCTTCTCTCGTAAATTCACTTATATCCTCTTTTGACTCTCTTCCTAAAACTGTACATGCGCCTTCCCTTGTTGAGGGAGGAAGGAGGAGGAAGTGCGCAGAACAAAAGAACACTTCATACATGCGCCCTGGTTCTTGTTGGTTGGGGGGGGGGGTTACCGGCCCTCTAAAACTTACCTTGTCAGCTCTCCTTCCATGGCGCGTGCCCAAGTTGCCCTGTGGTTCACTAAAGGGGGGAGTTCTCGTGGCACCACTACCAAGCTTGTCAGCTGTTTTCTCTGGCCTATCACCCTTCAGCACGTGTATTAACTTCTCTTGTGGTGGAAATCGCCAGGATATCTCGCCATTCTTTGGCATGAACAAATTTCACAGGGCTTTCTATGGGGGTGGGAGAAAGAGGTCCCGTGCTGCAGCGACACATGTAACTGAGTATCCGTCCTCTGGGTTACCCTGTCCTGGCTGTCCACGTGTTCTGCAACACGTTTCGATTTGTAGGCACTTGCTGGGAGGATAAAATCGCGGGAGGTGTCAGTGAAGTTTCTACTTCCAATATGCATTACACGTCAATTTTAATTTTTCTTTCTTTTTAATTATCTCCTACATTCATTGCCACTTACTTGCTAAGCCCGACACAGCACAATTTCACTTGGTTTCACATAAATGAAGGTATTATAATCATTTTTGAAGCGAAAAAAATACCCCCTAACCAAAAAGACTGCTCTCTCATCGCGCACCTTACATGTTACAGATGTAAGGCCTAATGCTGGCCATAAAAGGTCCGGTACGAACTCCTCACTTTGAGGAGGAGGTGCTGCGGTGATTCCATGAGTTTCCATCTATCAACACCCGTCAAGTGGCGCATGTGGTCCGCACTGGACACATGAATGTGTTGAGAGTTGTGCATGAACAGCTGCTCCATCCAAATCGCCGACAGAAAGTGCACAATTTGAAGGTAGATGACTACCCAAAACATGTACAGTTCGTGCAGTGGCGTTTACAACGATATGCAGTAGAGCCACATTTCCCAAGTGTCGTATTGTTTACCGTCGAAGCGCTATTCACAAGGGAATGTGATGATGTCTCGTAACAGTCACGTGTGTGTGGAGGCGAACACCCACACAATTACCAGGAGCAATTTGGCGTTAACGTATGGTATGGTATTGTAGGTGATAGTTTAATTGAGCCATACATGTTGCCTGCTCGCTTAATTGCTGACCGGTACCTCGTGTTTCTGGAATAGGTTTTGTCAATGTTGCTGGAAGACGTTCCACTTGGGATTCAACAATAAATGTGGCTGCAGCATGACGGTGCACCACCGCACTTTGGCGCACATGTTCAGGAGTGCCTTGACACCACGTTTCCAGGTAAATGGATAAGCCANACGGTGCACCACCGCACTTTGGCGCACATGTTCAGGAGTGCCTTGACACCACGTTTCCAGGTAAATGGATAAGCCACGGTAGGCCGTGGTTTTGGCCTGCATGGTCCCCAGATCTTACACCACTTACCTTTTACTTGTGGGGTGATATGAAGAGTCCTGTGTACGAGATTACAACGGCGTCTCTGGAGGATCGCGTGGCCAGAATACTTGCTGCTGACGAAATCATAAGAACCACACCTCATGTGGTTGACCGTGTTCGGCAATCGTGGCATCGTCGATGTACACTCTGCAGCGAGGTTGGAGGCCAACAGTTCGAGNTGTGGTTGACCGTGTTCGGCAATCGTGGCATCGTCGATGTACACTCTGCAGCGAGGTTGGAGGCCAACAGTTCGAGCACCTCATCCAAGGCTCGTTTATACCACAGTATTGCACTTCATTAAGTAATAAATGAAATGTGATTATACCTGGAATCCTCTTATTGCTACAACTTAAAAATTAAATACCAGTAAACCACCACCATCAATGTGTTACCTCAAATATCTGAATGCTTCAGTCCACTCTCTGTTATCTTGTCCTTTTGATATTCGCAACCAGTTGTTATTGGGTGTTGCGTGTTGCCCCCGTGCCAGGTTTTGAATATAATTCGTATAAAATTTGAAACTCGAACTAATCAAAAAGGGTAGGGGATATGGTGTTTATATACGGCAACCTTTTCCCGTTAATTGGAATATGCGAGTTCATATTCTATTGATAAGATCCCACATATGCTACCACGTCATGTCGAATGGCTCGCAATAAGAGTGGTAGCCGTTATTATTTCCGTGAATTAATTTCAAGACAGCGACAGGTTTTGTGTTGTTTCTAGATCATTTTGCAGTTACACATTATCCAGAAGTGCTGTGTTTTATCTGACATATTTTTCTCCGATATCTGTGATAATCGGGTGCGTCGGATCCAACTTCTAAACGTGTACCGCCCTTGGGATTCGATTTAGACCATCGGTCGTACATGTGTTTTTGACGTCTATTTTCGTGATTAAACTGTAGCACAAGTTTGTCGGTTGAATTTGGAGACAACTTGTATAGTGCGCGTGCAGTGCTTTACGTAATGTTAGCGAGTGGCTTGCGAAGATGCGGTCTCGTACAAAGTTGCCAACTCTATTATGAGAAAGTTTAAAAATCGACATACACAATTCACCAGAAAATCACCAGCCAGCTCGAAATAATATTTATTATTGTTTTCTACAGTTACCCACCACCATGTATACAAATGCCACTGTCAATAATTAAAACATAAATTGTAAAAAAAATCACATCTGGTTTACTTTAATAACATATTCGCTAGACTAAATACAAACTCACGGTACTCTCAATAGTAGGTATTTACGACAAGGTCAAACCACATCGTCTTACCGCAAGAGAGATCGCACACGGTTAACTATAACCTGATAATCACATGCAATGAAATATGCCATATTCACCTCAAGATCTTGTATTGTTGTCTCCAAGTGTAAACAGAATATTATATATATTGTGAAAATACAAAAGTGCGATATTCGTTAAAGGGAAAATAATTCTTCAGCCTTCGTTCAAATCGCCAGATCTGCCACAAGAGCTTTACGGCAATCACTAACTTTTAAACCCGCTGCAAATGCGAAATTCTGCCACCAGTGTGAAAATCTTGTGAATCTTGTGAAATCACCAGATCTGGTGAGAAATGGTTCAAGTTGGCGAAGTGGGCCGCTGCCTCCGCGTTGGTATAATTGCTCCGTGGGCCCCGCTTGGTTCGCGCAGGCAGAGGGCATCGATCCCCCGACCCCACAACCAA
>NQII01004605.1:0-38565 GCA_002778355.1 Clitarchus hookeri | reverse complement strand
AAAAAAAACTACAGTAAAATGTATCGAAAATGTATTTCTTATGCAAAATTGATTTATAACAGTCAAATTATGTAAATTTTACACTTTCCCATGATACTTGGTAATATTTAAAAAATAAAAAATGCTCATGGGGAAAATGGGATTTGAACCCACAACCCCTCGAAATGGAGTCGGGTACTTTAATAACCACTGAGCTAGTTAATTAACAACAAGAAAATTTTCTGGTCAATCTGCTAGAATAACCACCAAATGAAGATTCTGCATTCCCTCTCAGTTACAATAGTGTATTAAACATTTTGTTACATATTTTTTCAATCAATGCTTATATTGCTCATGGCCGCATTTATTGGAGCGATTTTTCAGTTTAAGTCCATCGTATTTACACTTTTGAAAACTTTTTAAATGCGAATGTTGTCTTAAAAACATTTCGTTATTTTCAGTCGGGGTCTGAATCATATGTGCCGCCTATGCTCACATTGGTTTTTTTGTATATATTATTTTTAAATAATTATGTAGCATTTTTTTGCAAGCAGGTTGTAAGCAAGCGAATATGTACAGACATTTAGGTAGGAGATTATAATTTGCTAACTCTTAGGAGGAAGGCTGGTGAAATTCAGTTTGCAAGTATAATTTCTATCTTCAAGCAAATATGTATGTTTCTGGTAGCCATATTACTTTTTATAGGCATAGGGTATATCAAATTNTAATTTCTATCTTCAAGCAAATATGTATGTTTCTGGTAGCCATATTACTTTTTATAGGCATAGGGTATATCAAATTGTAATTGTGTATTTATAAAAACATTTAATTTTTTTTTTTTTATTTAAAACATTTAAGTATTTTGCGTTTATTCGTACCGAAATTGTGCATAGTGTATAGCGGAATCATGCAAAAAGTTATCTCAACTTAATTTCCTGTCTCCTCTCTTGAAGTCTAATAATAACACAATGTCAGAAATTGCAAATTATTCTCTGCCTCGTCTGTTTTGTTGACATAAATGTGGTACACAGAATATTTTAATACATGTATATGTGACCAATCCAAGCCCATCGTATGAGTAACGACTCTCTGCACAAGTATGATATAATCACAATATGGATCAGCATTACCAACACTTTTAAAAGCACAGTTGTCTGTGGTTTAAGAACCAATAGACCCTTGAGTCTTGGAATGTACGAGGGCAGCTAGGGAGATAATCATTCGTGCTCTTCTCAAACATCATTCCTTCGCAATCCTCACCAATCCTCACTAATACTTCGATCAAAGCCAATCACTCGTTCGTTCCTTCGATCAATCCTTCGGTCTGTACCCCACTCCCCAAACATATAGATATTTCATTAATTCACTATCTCCAAAATTTCTACATGATGACTGAATTAACGTTTTGAATGCAGTCAACTATCCATGCATTTTTATGGGAAAATAAAATACAACACACAAAAATAAAGAAAAAACTATTATTTTATAATAATAATTCTTTATTATGTTGTTATTACAATTTNAAATACAACACACAAAAATAAAGAAAAAACTATTATTTTATAATAATAATTCTTTATTATGTTGTTATTACAATTTCAGCGGAAAGCAGTTCACCACAAAATGCGATAAACTTCAGTTTACTAAAGATTGAAGATATTCGAACAATGCGCTAGAAATACCCACGTTTTTGCAGGTCAATAAAATGTCTGGGTCTATCAACAAGTCCATTCGTGTCTTCGGGAAATACGTTGTACGTATTCTCAGATTCTTCCACCTTCTTCATGTCGCTATTTGCAGCAAATAAACGAGCGTCTTGACGCCTTACGCCTTCTTCACACCACTTGTCGAAGGAAAGTCGCTGGTGATATGTGTGGGAACGTCGAGATAATCATCATCCTTTTCATCAGTTACTGCTTCAAAACTGTCTTCATAGTCATTATTATCGATGCTGTCTTCACGATCGTCTTCACCCCCTGCTTCATCCACACTATCAAGCTTTCTTATCTTTGTAGGTGTCGCATGGTCGTCATCAGCGTTTAGAGTCGTCGACCATTTATTTTGAAGTTCGTCGANCCACACTATCAAGCTTTCTTATCTTTGTAGGTGTCGCATGGTCGTCATCAGCGTTTAGAGTCGTCGACCATTTATTTTGAAGTTCGTCGACTTCACGTGAAAGTCTTGCAAGAGTACGTTCCACACAAACCGACTCTACTGCACTCATTCCTTCCTATTGCATTACCTGTCTCATCATTATTGCCTGACGACGATGCACCCACCGATGCAGCATGGGGTATTGGTGTCATCACTTGCTGGCTCCCCGTAGACGAACCCTTGCAGACCTCGATGTGTTCCGTCCATGCATCACCTTGCATAAGCTGCATGGTATCAATGTCGCAATGCTTCATCGCGCAAAAAGGGCTCTTCGTACAGGCGGTTATCTCATGTCCCGGAGCATGGCAGCTTGTTCAGGAGATAATTCCACAGTAACGACACTGTTTTCCATGTACTTTTCCAGCAGTGTGTGAAGGTACATCCATAGAGCTAAGCTCTATAGTAGACTTCGTACAATCATTGGCTTGAATTATACTTATGAAAAAACTGACGTTCTTTCTAAAGTAGCAACTTGCGTATCTACTTTACCTAGCTACTGCTCTACATATAAACTTACTACCATATTTCGTCAGTGAGATTTTCATATGTTATGCATCTATTCAACCAGACATTTGATCTATTTCCTTGATCACATTACTATGCAGTTGCATCTTCAACAGTTACTTTAAAACAAGTACTTTACAAAGCTTTAAATAATTCAACACTAAAATTTCAAGTTAATTAGTTATACTTTCAGAATGCTGGAGCTAAGTAACACTTTTCAGGAAGTCCGCCAAATTCCCGATCGCTACATGCAAGCCTTAATATAAAACAGAAATGCAGAGAGGATTAACAAGTACTCAAATTCGTCCGTGAAATTCATGGACTGAATTATTTCGTTATCAAATATTAAGCGGTTATATTTTAAAACATATATCAATGGGATAAAACTGTATAAAACTATTTTATATAAAATTACTGTTTATCCATATCTTGTAGGTTGGGGCAATTGTTTAAAAGTTAAAGAAAGACGGTATTTTTTCTATATAAATTTATGCTACGTAAATTTCTACTCAATAAAAATCAAGTTTAGTTTGCGTTCACTTGCGCCTCACTCAGTTCGGTGGAAGTTTCAAGAATATTACTTAACGCACTGCTCTTCAGGATCCCAGATATGAGGATAACCCATTGGAAAATGCTTTTCATTTTTATTTTCCGAAATATTTACATAGCCACGACTAGTCATTCCACCGACGAGGACGTGCTGTTGAACACGAAGACAGGAGCGAGAAAGCTCGGAGGAAATTGGACAGGTGATGGTCGCTGTTGCAAGTGGGAAGGCCCTTGTTGTGAGGTCGCCCACTCGTCGGCCATAATGGCTGCCACGGGCCACCCTCGCCAACTGCCGCTGTAAATAGGGTCGTAATTCCGGGCACATCCATCACCCCACGTGACAGTCCGTGGGATGATGTCTGGTTGGCCCTTGAGGGGGGGCGAAGGCCGCGGAGCTGGTCGGGGAAGACGTATGGCGCGTGGAGATCCCCGGACGCGACGCTGATTCGCCCTGATGTGATTAGGGGAGGGGGGAGGTGACCGTCACAACCACACCAACAGACAGTCGACGAAGATCCCGCACTATGACATGGAGTGGGTTGACAAGCTCTCCGTAAGGTAGGGAGACCTCTAAACTTAAGGCTCCCGTCTATCCCGAGCTATTATCAGCGTTTGGGACCGAGAAGCGCGGGAGCGATAAGGGCGGCACTGACACGTTGCATTATATGCGCCATCGTCGCTATGCGCAATGCTCTGAACTGGAGTGTAGTGTTGTCGTGAGTGAGTGAGTGAAAAGATTTGAGTGGCTCTTAACGTGGCCGCCTGGTTGAAGTAACTTTGCACGTCTCAAGCCTAAACGCGCGGGAGCGCTAGAGGCGACCGAGACGTGCGCATCGACTTCCTTATCGCACCTATGCGCAAAGCACTGAACTGGCGTGCAGTCTTGGCGTCGATAATGCGCCTCTATGAGACTTTCAGAGGAGACCCTACCATTTTGTGACGTAATAATAAAAATAAAGGTTTGAGGAACGTCCCTAATAATTTTTTAACGTTTTGTACTGGAATATTCATACCTAATTATAAAAGAGAATATGTCCGTTTGAGCCGTTTTAACTATCACAGAAACGTGCTTTAGAGAGAAATGATGGAACTGAAAAACGTATACAGACGCGTAACGTTTCTTAAGTGCTATTAGTAAGCAGACCTTACTCAGGCACGTTGGACTGTATTTTTAATAAAATGTTTTCTGCTGGAGCTCTGCACACCGTTTGNGAAATGATGGAACTGAAAAACGTATACAGACGCGTAACGTTTCTTAAGTGCTATTAGTAAGCAGACCTTACTCAGGCACGTTGGACTGTATTTTTAATAAAATGTTTTCTGCTGGAGCTCTGCACACCGTTTGGCAGCCTACCCAAGCGGCCACCTTAACAACGAGGTCTTGAGAGGTGATGAGAGTGATTCAGGTGAGTATGAAGCAGCACCTGAATTCAAGGGCGGGGAAAACGGGAGATCCCCAAGAAAACCCGCCGACCAGCGGCATCGTCCGGCACGATTACCACGTGCGGAAATCCGGGAGCGGGCCCTCCAGGAACCGATAACGGTTCGCCTTGGTGGGAGGCGAGTNTAAGCAGACCTTACTCAGGCACGTTGGACTGTATTTTTAATAAAATGTTTTCTGCTGGAGCTCTGCACACCGTTTGACAGCCTACCCAAGCGGCCACCTTAACAACGAGGTCTTGAGAGGTGATGAGAGTGATTCAGGTGAGTATGAAGCAGCACCTGAATTCAAGGGCGGGGAAAACGGGAGATCCCCAAGAAAACCCGCCGACCAGCGGCATCGTCCGGTACGATTACCACGTGCGGAAATCCGGGAGCGGGCCCTCCAGGAACCGATAACGGTTCGCCTTGGTGGGAGGCGAGTAGTCTAACCACTACACCACCGCGGCCCCCAGTGTTGAGTGTTCTCGTCGCAATGTGTGTACCTATGGGACTTTCAGTGGTGACCGTAATATTATAATGATGGAAGGTGTGTTAGAAGGTTCAGTGTAGGGTCCTTGAGTAGTTTTGTGTGTATCTGAAACGTATATTTTGAGTTACAACGCTTAGAAAAGCCCGTTTTTAGTCGTTTTGGAGTACTCGGAAATTGTGTTTCTGCCGTGGTTGACATCTTGAAAGCCACCTTTTGACGTGTGTGTTCCTTTCGTAGATCAGCACATTGGGCGAATGCTTGATAGTTTCGTTGGAAACCGTATATTCCAAACACATTGCAAAGCAGTTCACGTGCCAGGAAGGCGGGAGGTTTACAAAGAGAATTCCTGAAGTACATCTACACCCAACTATGTATTGACCTTCACAGCAGTACAGACACAGTGACTACGATCTCGCAATTATATTACAATATTGATTGTGCCACGTTTGGACAGAATTGGTATTGTGACGTAGTTCCGAGTTCGTAGCCACCTTGTCTTGTCTGCACTGCAGTGTCAGGTAAGTAGCTAGTTCGGTATTTAATTAGTTTTGAGTTTTCTTTTTTAAAATATAAACAAGCTATAAAAACCAAGAATGCAATATGGCGGGGTAAGTTTTCCCTTAAAGACTAAGAGTCTAAAGTAATTCTCTAATGATTTTAGCATATTTAATCCTTGTTTTTGTGATGTGAAATAAAGGTCTGAATACAGTATCACATTAAAGGAAAATTGTTTTTTTTATTAATAAAACGTACAAGAGGAATTTTTAATTTGTTTTTTTTTCTCTTACAAAAAATATCAAAATTTAACATCGTAATACGTTATGACACACCCCGAAATCACTTTTCATGTTATTAAAATGTCAAGAAGTATATTTCCAGCAGATTTATTATACGAAACGTCAGTGTTTCAATTTAAGCTTCCGAGACAAAATATAAATTCAAAATAGCCGCAATTAAACCCCTTAATGCTGGAGAACCAAGCATCTGAGATTACAAACAAACTGCAACAAGTCACTTCTGTGACTTCAATGAAAACTTCAGCTCAAACAAAACTTTGTGTTACTATAACGTTTTAAAATTTCTACGAATCAAGATTTTGAGATAAAGTTATCGTACTTACGCTAAAATAAAATATGAATTATTTGTCAAAAAATTTGGTATTTTAGTCTTGTCGTCTTTAACATCGTGACACAAAACAAACAAAAAAAAATCACCGAAATCTAGGGAAAATAGTTCTTGGGCTGTAATATGCAGGGCTCTATAAATAACACAACAAGCTGTTCAGAAATGCAGGGACAAAGAAGGAAGTGACCGTGGTTTGCATTATGAAACCTGGAGAGACTTTGGAAGGATCGCGGCAAAGCAGAATTCATTATGACTGCACTTGGAAACAAAACCCATCCCAGCTTCAATTTCCATACAAATCTTTGTAATGGAAATTTATCACCAGGCATAAAAAAAATCAAAGGTAGACAAGACATTAAGGACTACTTAACGAATTTTTAGAAATTTTTAGCGTTTCATTTAAACCTGTATTTTCCCATGTGGAATCGGTATTATTAAAATATTAGGTAATACTTGATTCCGGTTACAGATGTGAAAATAATCATGTAAAAAAAACACTGGGATATTTCCATTCCATGTTTAGTTTAAACAAGTGTTTATATTTTTTTATTTCATCAAGAAAAATTACTGAGCTTAAGACTTCCGCCTATCCAGCTCTTTTTTCCGCATTTGAGGCCGAGAAACGCGAAAACCATAAGGGCGGCACTGCCACGCGTATCAAGTACACCATCGCCACTAAGCGCAAGATTCTGAACTGATGTGCGGCGTTCTCGTCGCACTGCATGTGCCTGTGGGACTTGAAGCGGTGACCCTAATATTTTATTCGTGGAAAGTCTGTAGAAAGGTTCATTAAAGGACCCTTGAATAGCTTTGTGTGCATGAGAAGCGTATATTCTGAGATACAGCGCTTTAAAAAAGCAGTTTTTACCAATTTGGGAGTTATCTGAAATGGTGTATCTAATGTGCGTGGCGTCTTGAAAGCAATCAACAGCCCTCGTCTGATGTGTGTGTTCTTTCCATAGATCAGCACATTGGGTGCACGTTTAATAGTTCCATAGAAAAACGAGTATTTAAAACACTCTACAACGTATTTCAAGCGCCTGGTAGGTGGGATACATAATGAAGTACGAAAACTTGCACCGGAAACTGATTTCTTAAACTATAGCATATTTCGGGGTTAATTGAACACATTTGAACTCACAACTCGGTTTCTTCGTTCTCTCCATTCTGTATACTTGTACATTGCGTAGAAATGTACCTCCCCAGGGACTAAACAATCTGTACAGAACATTTAATTATGAGACCACGCACATTTTCTACAAACGTAAAAAACTTTGCAACATCCATTATTTCTCTATTGTAGATATATAGAAAATAGGCCACTTTTAGAAGCTACCAATCACAAAAATCACACATACAGTAAGATATTTGAATCTTTAATTGCTTTCCATCATACGCTGCTAAAATTGCTGTAGTTATGTTGAAGTATTTACTGGCAGAAACTGAGCGAAACACAAAATCTTTGGCAGATAAAAAATAGGTAGGAAATGTGCATTTGTTCTACGGCCCAAGCTGTTCCTTTGAAAGTGTAGATTAATTAGACGTTTGTTGCTGTTAACTCAAAAATAATGGAGGATAAATCTGTGAGTAGTTCCTACGAAATAAATATTTGAACGACGAAGTGCAAACAAAATAATGGGTGCCTATATCAGGTAAAAATATTGGGTGCCCATACAAACCGCTTTAAATAACGAATGAGGGTTTGAAAAACATGCATTTAAAAGTTTAACAATCCGTGTAATATTTGGGTTTTTTTCCTGCACCGATGTTTGTAAGTGGAGTTCAGTTCAACCAAGCAAATTAGATTAATAGCAGTAATTAAGTACAATTTTATTTTTTTTTCAAATGTGGATTTCGAAAGTTTGCCTACAAAACTGCGAAATCTAAACGTGGCCGTAATTGTAGAAGAAATCTGTGAAGTTGATAAACGCATTGCTGTGGTAGCTGTTGTTGAAGAATTTTAAATATTTTTTTTTTATATTTGGTGTTTTATTCTGTGTAGCCACATTACTCGCTCGCCGTACAAAATATGCCTATTGCAAACTAACGAAGTTTGCAATCCTTTCCTGTGTGTTCATCTACCACGATAAGTGGCCCATTTAATCCGACTGCTTAGTTATATGAAGTTTACTTTCAATCGGTTCTATTATACCATAGGTATGACAGTTCCCATAAATTCTTCTGCATTCGCAATTTTCAAAAATAAGAATTCATAAACGTAAGGCATGAACCACTTGGACTGTCTTTCATATATATATATATTACAAACAACATACAATGTTCAAGTGGATTTTTAATAAACTTAACGAAGAATATATATTTTACATTTCATATATTGCTCTCTTAAGGATCTAGCTGTGTGCAAATACAGATGTAATATGGCATAATATTCAAGACAAAAACCATGTAGGCCATACAGTTTTTAAGACCATCGTTTTGAAGTAATAAATTATATTTTCGAATATTATTAAATTCGCATATCATCTGCCTAGATCTGGCGTTAAAACTGTATAAAGTATTGTGTATGTTTGTGAACGGATTCGCAAGCTTTGGCAAAGGGAGAGAATATGCACATACAGCACACCGAAACTGTAACGATTGCGAAAGCATTATTTTCCAAGAGGAGCTTGCTGAAGGATTCGAACGAAGGATTGATGTTTATATGCTAGCGTGAAGCCAAACAAGCTTGGTGGTCAACTATTATTTACTTTAACTGGTATTGAAGGTGACATATCTGATATTGTTAACACCATTCTAATTGGTGTTACATGTCCAGTGATTTATCACTGTTGTCTAATTTTTCAAATTCCTAGAACCCATCTATCCAGTTTTTAACCTGCTTTCCGAAGGAAAGAAAGGCTTGTGATATAATCTTTCCTGACTGTGTGTCTATGTGTCTGTGTGTATGTAGGTGTATTTAGCGTGTGTGTCTTAGAGTATACATGTCCCTCCAATTCAATTTTTGAACGCGTGGACCGAATTTTACCAAACTTGGTATGCATATAGTACTTAGTATGAAGCATTACGACAATGGTCCCATGCAGCTTGTGCAAGGTGATACATTGAAAGAACATACCGAGATCTGCAAGGATGCGTCTACTGGGAGTCAGCAAGTGTTGTCGGCAATACCTCTTGCTACGTCGATGGTTACCGATTATGATGAGACAGTTAATGCGAAAGACAGAATGAGTGCAGTAGAGTAGGTTTGTGTGGAATGTGCACTTGCAAGTCTTTTGTGTGAAGTCAACGAAATTAAAAATAAACATTATTTGGCTCTAAATGCTGAGAAGTATACAATACCTGCAACAAAGAAAAAACCTTTAAGATAGAATACAAAACAGGAGGTGAAGATGACCATGAAGAGAACATTGCTGAAAATGAACATAAATACAGTGTTGGTGCTGAAGACGATGATGGCGATTTTCTCGATGCACCTACACACACCTCCAACAAATTTGCTGCGACAAGCGACATGAAGAAAGCAGAAAATGCTGAGAATACTGGCTACCTATTACCCGAACACCCGAATGAACTTGATAGACTCAGAACGACAGTAGAGGAGAAAGNACACCCGAATGAACTTGATAGACTCAGAACGACAGTAGAGGAGAAAGTGTAACATTCACACAATTGAACCTTTATAAACCGATTTTCCATTAAAATTACATTTTCGATTAAACTGTATTTATTTTGAAGATTCCGGCATTTATGAAATGATAAATAAAATAAATTTAATCAAAATAATTCTAATGATTTAAAAATGCATCTATTCCTAGATGTCTGTTCGTTTTACGATTGTTTTGACAAGGCCAGCCAGTTACCTGACCCGCGAGAGTGGCAAGGGAAGAGGTTGCCGGTCAGCAGGTAGGGACATACCTATTAAACCCAATANCTCCAACAAATTTGCTGCGACAAGCGACATGAAGAAAGCAGAAAATGCTGAGAATACTGGCTACCTATTACCCGAAGACCCGAATGAACTTGATAGACTCAGAACGACAGTAGAGGAGAAAGTGTAACATTCACACAATTTAACCTTTATAAACCGATTTTCCATTAAAATTACATTTTCGATTAAACTGTATTTATTTTGAAGATTCCGGCATTTATGAAATGATAAATAAAATAAATTTAATCAAAATAATTCTAATGATTTAAAAATGCATGTATTCCTAGATGTCTGTTCGTTTTACGATTGTTTTGACAAGGCCAGCAGGTTACCTGACCCGCGAGAGTGGCAAGGGAAGAGGTTGCCGGTCAGCAGGTAGGGACATACCTATTAAACCCAATANGGTTACCTGACCCGCGAGAGTGGCAAGGGAAGAGGTTGCCGGTCAGCAGGTAGGGACATACCTATTAAACCCAATATGGTTGTCCTGACATTCGGTTACGTCATTCATATAACATCACGATTGTATGTGCCTTAGAAAGACGAGCCCAGTTATATATAACACGCAATACTTACGCCTTAACATTTTTTAAGTATAAACATATATTTAAATTTAAATGTAATTTTTTATTTATTTTATATTACCGGCTATTCAGATTCCTCGTTGCGGCTGACATGTTGACACATTCAGCCACACCGAGTAATCTGCCAGCCGCATTGAGGAGCAAGCACTTTTTTTTCACAAATTTTTTGAATAACGGGGAAATATTTAGGTTAAAATGGAAAAGTTTCAGGGAAATTCTAGGAATTTTGGGCAAGATAATTGATTCATGATGTGAGTTTTGGTGTAAAACGGACAATTGTGAAGGAAAAAACTAGAAATTACAAGATGGCCGACGGCGCCACAGCCCTCAGCCCTTGCAACAGAATCGGCAGAATCTTACTACTTCCACTCACGGTCACTTTCAACTTTTCTGAAGCCCTACCGAAGTTCTAATTTTAAGATATTCCTCCGCTTCATGGAAATGAATCTTAGAAAATTACACCATAGCGCCAACGCACTGCATTCGTGCGCACTCATGGAAATAATATTTTCCATAAGAACTATTTCTTACTAGGTATTTTCAATACAACTGTTTTCTCTGGTTTTTTCTTCATATTACTTAAACGTTGAATTAAAAAAAATTAAGAATGTTTATATAAATACAATTATAACCGTTTGTTATATATGACATATTTANTAAACGTTGAATTAAAAAAAATTAAGAATGTTTATATAAATACAATTATAACCGTTTGTTATATATGACATATTTATGAAGCAACCAAACATTTCATAAATGTGGTGTTTTTTTTTTAAAGGTTTGATTTGAAAAGAGTGAATTAACCGCGAATACACTATATTAATAAAGGCAAAAGACAAACTTACATCTTGGCTGTAAGCTTTCACATTTGTTTACATACGCCAAAAAAAATTGAAAATCTTTCTCATTTTTCTCTGCAAAAATTTAGAATCACTCCACGCCACAGTTCTTTATTTTATGTTGGGAATATTTTATTTAATTCTAATTTTAAGCATTACTGTATTTGAGTGTATATAAATATATGTGCGTAATTTATATAGATATTGTATAAAAATATATATTTGTTGGTAATAACTCAATGTCCGCGTTGCATATAATTTCGCAAATTAAATCCTGTGAAGTGCATACGTTTGAAAATGGTAAAGCTTTCATATCAGCGATGATAAAATATTTCATGCTCGTTAACGGCGTTATCTGTTACATCCGCCTCTATGTGGTACCGCTTTTCCCATTAAACGAAATTGCAATTGACTTTTTTATTTACCTGCCAATAGAAATGAACCGCCCGTGAATAAACTTCCATAAAATGGTTCCACGTATTCCCTTTTTGAACGACTTCAAACAAAGGCACTGTGGCAACCTAATGCAAAAACGAAAGTAAACTTCTATAAAGGAAAAACATTTGTGGATATTTACTGATTTATTTTGAATAAAATTTTACTTTAAGAGCATTGGAATTTTCTTTTCTATCAAAGACGTAGCTTTTTTTCTGAAGTAATGGTCTGTTTAATGTTTTCTGATGTTGTTTAAAATTCATTTTATTTTCGAACTAAAGCTGNTTTTTTTCTGAAGTAATGGTCTGTTTAATGTTTTCTGATGTTGTTTAAAATTCATTTTATTTTCGAACTAAAGCTGCGATGGATTTCAAAGCAAACATTTATCACATTTATTTTTTTCACTTACCAAAAATTTGGTACAATGCTTTCAACGGAGATAGGTCGACGACTCGGAGGCTGGTCGGTAGCCCATTCAAGGTCACAGTAACGGACAAGCTAACAAGCCCAGATCGACGATTTTTAGATATCATGTCAACACATAATTTCAATGAGTTTTGGAGATCGTTTTTACAAAACACTAACAATCATGGCTGCGCCAATATTCTACAAAAAGTTACATTTTTTTTAAATTATTTATTTACTTATTGGTAACTTTATCTTAGTAAGTATATTGATCTGTATTTGTGACATCTCATTTTAATCACGACAAGACCGGACGCTACGGCCAATCTAAGAGAAACGATTACAACACTAATCACTGAACTTCCGTACGTTGCTACTTCNCAAGACCGGACGCTACGGCCAATCTAAGAGAAACGATTACAACACTAATCACTGAACTTCCGTACGTTGCTACTTCGCTAGTTTTCTGACGCAGTCAGATTTCACTAACTGGCCATTTCAATATATCTGAGTGAAACGGTTAACGACTGTCATATTGTAGGATATTCATCGTTATAATTTAAAATTATGTAACAGCCGAGATTTTGATGGCATCGCGTGTAACACAAGGAACACGTCGCATTTTCACATTACAGTTGTTCTAGAACATTTCTGGTGCCACGTTATGGAGCAGTACCAGAACTCTGAGCAACCNTAAACGTTGAATTAAAAAAAATTAAGAATGTTTATATAAATACAATTATAACCGTTTGTTATATATGACATATTTAGGAAGCAACCAAACATTTCATAAATGTGGTGTTTTTTTTTCAAAGGTTTGATTTGAAAAGAGTGAATTAACCGCGAATACACTATATTAATAAAGGCAAAAGACAAACTTACATCTTGGCTGTAAGCTTTCACATTTGTTTACATACGCCAAAAAAAATTGAAAATCTTTCTCCTTTTTCTCTGCAAAAATTTAGAATCACTCCACGCCACAGTTCTTTATTTTATGTTGGGAATATTTTATTTAATTCTAATTTTAAGCATTACTGTATTTGAGTATATATAAATATATGTGCGTAATTTATATAGATATTGTATAAAAATATATATTTGTTGGTAATAACTCAATGTCCGCGTTGCATATAATTTCGCAAATTAAATCCTGTGAAGTGCATACGTTTGAAAATGGTAAAGCTTTCATATCAGCGATGATAAAATATTTCATGCTCGTTAACGGCGTTATCTGTTACATCCGCCTCTATGTGGTACCGCTTTTCCCATCAAACGAAATTGCAATTGACTTTTTTATTTACCTGCCAATAGAAATGAACCGCCCGTGAATAAACTTCCATAAAATGGTTCCACGTATTCCCTTTTTGAACGACTTCAAACAAAGGCACTGTGGCAACTTAATGCAAAAACGAAAGTAAACTTCTATAAAGGAAAAACATTTGTGGATATTTACTGATTTATTTTGAATAAAATTTTACTTTAAGAACATTGGAATTTTCTTTTCTATCAAAGACGTAGCTTTTTTTTCTGAAGTAATGGTCTGTTTAATGTTTTCTGATGTTGTTTAAAATTCATTTTATTTTCGAACTAAAGCTGCGATGGATTTCAAAGCAAACATTTATCACATTTATTTTTTTCACTTACCAAAAATTTGGTACAATGCTTTCAACGGAGATAGGTCGACGACTCGGAGGCTGGTCGGTAGCCCATTCAAGGTCACAGTAACGGACAAGCTAACAAGCCCAGATCGACGATTTTTAGATATCATGTCAACACATAATTTCAATGAGTTTTGGAGATCGTTTTTACAAAACACTAACAATCATGGCTGCGCCAATATTCTACAAAAAGTTACATTTTTTTTAAATTATTTATTTACTTATTGGTAACTTTATCTTAGTAAGTATATTGATCTGTATTTGTGACATCTCATTTTAATCACGACAAGACCGGACGCTACGGCCAATCTAAGAGAAACGATTACAACACTAATCACTGAACTTCCGTACGTTGCTACTTCGCTAGTTTTCTGACGCAGTCAGATTTCACTAACTGGCCATTTCAATATATCTGAGTGAAACGGTTAACGACTGTCATATTGTAGGATATTCGTCGTTATAATTTAAAATTATGTAACAGCCGAGATTTTGATGGCATCGCGTGTAACACAAGGAACACGTTGCATTTTCACATTACAGTTGTTCTAGAACATTTCTGGTGCCACGTTATGGAGCAGTACCAGAACTCTGAGCAACCCTCGACCACAAACAGCAAAAAAAAAAAAAAAAAAAAAAAAAAANAAAAAAAAAAAAAAAAAAAAGAAAAAAACAAGGGGTGTGGCTGTGTCTGGGACACGGCCGTTTGTTTTGCGTGAATACTTCTACGTTCCTGGCACCTCTTCGCTCGACCATATGTGGTTTCATGGATATCACTGGATTGCTCTTGAGATGCTCTTTCCAACCGTATACGATTTTTGTAATTCCACTTGGCTTTATAACGAGTATAAGCTGACATCGTGTTTAGTTTCCAATTTTCTTTTTACTTTAAACTCATACAATTTCACCGTAACAACGGCACACAATTGTTTTATAAATTAAATTGATTCATCTCGACGAGAGCTGTTGATTGAAACTTAAACGAGCGTCGTAGCTATTCCACGCCAAAAGTTATACTACGCAGAAATTATGAGACGCGGCGAAACGAACTCAAAATGGCGGTGCCCCCNTCATGGATATCACTGGATTGCTCTTGAGATGCTCTTTCCAACCGTATACGATTTTTGTAATTCCACTTGGCTTTATGACGAGTATAAGCTGACATCGTGTTTAGTTTCCAATTTTTTTTTTTACTTTAAACTCATACAATTTCACCGTAACAACGGCACACAATTGTTTTATAAATTCAATCGATTGATCTCGACGAGAGCTGTTGATTGAAACTTAAACGAGCGTCGTAGCTACTCCGCGTCAAAAGTTATACTACGCGGAAATTATGAGACGCGGCGAAACGAACACATAAGGGCGGTGCCCCCCTCCCCCACCACCGCCGCGCGCGACGCTTCGCAGTCCTCACTCAACGTAACAAATACTTTGGTCCTTTGGCAATCGAGTGGTATAATTGAATTTTAGATGTATACGATAGATTCGGAGCTGCAATGCCAAACTGAATCCCCCGATTTTTTTATCATTAGATTTTCTGGATTGCCCACTATGGTTGCAAATTTAAAGACGTATTCACGTCAAAATGGCGCAGTCTTGGATACTTACCGCAAAAAATCCATATACTAATTTAGATAATAATTGCCGTGCCCAGAAGAAAAATATTTATATCAATTCAAATGCACAGTTTATTCGGGTAAAATTTCGTAGCTGAAAATTAACAATTTGACATGCATGGATGCTTACGGTGATAGTGTGCGACATGGAGTAATTAGTTTGTGTAATGCTGCGGAAGAGAATCACGTGGTTTCACCGACTATAACGCCAAATGCTGTAGGCCGATTGATAAGCTGCGTCCGAGCTGGCTCCATACACATTCCATCGGCGACAAATATGGAGACTGTGCTTGCAAAGTAAGTACGTCGACTGCACGATCACAGCCCATGATAACGCATGTGCGGGATTGCGTTACATTTTTGTAAAACTGCTGCTGTGTCCGTTCTAAGAAGGGAAGTACACGAGACCGCGAGATTTCTCGATCGCACCGCTGGCTGTAGTTTTAGTGTTTCCTTAAACACCACGAGCAAGGTTGCCAGATTTCTGGAAAGAAAATACAGAAGATATGTTCGAGGCATTGCGTTTTCGACACACACTAAATGAATTAAGGTCGTATACTCGCGTGGCATACACACATTTGCAATGAAGCAAACTTCGAAACTAAGGCATGTTCAGAATAGAAACGATACTAATATACAAACATTTATGTGTACTTGCTGCCTGAGCATGTAATACTAGGAATTTTTTGTGTACATTTTTTTATAAAAATCATTAAAAGTTTCGTGTTACGATAAAAACATGTAAATAATATTTTTTTTTTTCAATTACTTTTATATCGTGCGTCGCTGCATTTAATGTTGACAGATTTTTGTACTTGAAAACACGTATTATGTTTTTATTTTATTTTCGGATTGCAAACAAAACTTGAAATCGAACTATAATAATGCAAGGAGCGGTTATATAAAATAAAGATTTCTTCAAAGTACGTCACAAAGATTAACAAATTTTAAAACTGGATAAGTTTTTGTTGGGTTGTTTAATTAACTTGAAAAGATTGAACGCGAAGCGTACTGTCAAAGACAAGAGCAGTGTGCGATACAGAAAGGTAAAATATCGCACCTGGCTACCTTTGTGACGAGTGACGATCGGGAATCACAGAGCGAGTTCACGTGGTGAAACTCTGCTGCACCACTAACAGGTAGTGCTACGATTTATACTGAATAAAGTGCTGCTAAAAAATTTGTATTCTCTTAAGTAAGACGCTCGTTTTATTTTTCTACTACAGGATTTATTTTTAATCGAAGTGAATATTTGTGCATACATCAAGAAGAGAATTTCATATCAAAAAATTACATTCGCAGGAGTAGTAAATTGAGGAAATTCTCAGTATACCATTAACATTGTTCACCCTATTGGGTAAAAGTCTCATTTTAAATAGCTTTACGTAATTACACCAAAGGAAAAATACTCATTTTTTTAAGAAACAATCTTTGTACTTTCAATGCAGACACAGCAAGTATGTTTCCGCTACAGTAGTTGCGAGAGCGCTTCCTCGCAGCGGTGCCACTGAACGACGTGAATGAGTGAAGCTGTTGCGCCCCGTAGATCATGCCGATAGTATATTGCTTCTCACACGATTACACCATCATTTATAGAGATGCATCACAAATATACTTACTTTAAAAGTATTTTATTCACTCAACTGATCTGTTCTAGACTGAAACATGTGTATTGCTCTTCCGCTGATCCAAATTAAGTATTAAAAAATAATTGTTTGACCGAACACATATTTCATTCTTCCAACATCACAGTGTTTAAGCACATTTAACAATTTTAAAGGCATGTCAAACTAATCGGCTTGCTTGGTGTAAACATTACAAATGTCATCGTGGAGTCAAACGAATGTTTTGTTTGTAGTTAACAAGCATTTGGTTGGCTCTAACAAACTGATATGTCTGTTATTACAGAACTTATGGTGGTACAAAATCAGTCAAATACCAGCATGTACTTGTTTGTCTTTAGAGTAGCCGGATAATTTGACTACCTTCGTTTAAATTTACAGATTGGGAATTTTTTTTTATTAATTCCGTTGCAATAAGGATAAAAATTGTTTACTTATTATTGCTTAATAATGACAGAAACAATCCCAAACAATACAATACCAAACTAAAATAAAAATTTTAAGCTGCCATATTTGCTTAGTTGTCAGTCACGTTAATGTGACGTCTGGGCTCAGACGTCATGGGTTATAATCTCGGTAAGGCCTATATTTTTTTTTCATAATAACCTAAACTCCAATGTACGTACAGTTGGTTCGACCAAAAATATTTTACTTGTTTGCAACAATTAAAAAAGAACAAAAAATTAATTTGGTTTTAACAACAAACTATTTAATTGCCCCTGTAAAAGCATTTGATTCTATTGCACAAGATAAATTTAATTTTATTAAAGAAAAACCTTTTTTCTTATTACTGTTCTACAGGCGTCCGGAAAACTCAGCTCTAGGTTCTCACCTGCTACTGACGTCACGTCGCTCGGCTTCCGGCATGGGAAGCTGTTAAGGTACCTGCCCCTTGGTATAATAATGTCTGGCACAAATAGGGCTGAATATTCCTATGCCATGTTAGTTAATGCCAAATAATTTTAGGCGAACTAATTAGGCCAAGCGACTTCAGGCCGAGTAACCAGGGCAAATTATTTTAGATTAAATAACTTTGAGCTAAGCATTTTAATCCAAGTGACTCTAAGCCGCATAATTTTAGGCCAAGAGACTTAACGCTAAACGTTTTAGGCTTAGCGACTGTACGTCAAATAGTTTTAGAGGATGTGATTCTAGGCTAAATAAATATAGACAAAGTTACTCCAGGCAAAATGAATTTGGGATAAATAATGATTTTGAATCTGTTTTGTATGAAACATTTCAGTCCAAGCGAAGATACGCACTCCACTCACCTCTTTTCCTGCCTCATGCTGATATAGTTCGAGGTACACGTGCCAGTTTTGCTTCTATACGCTTCGCCACTCTACGTCTGTGTTTTAATTACGGGCCCGGCATGTTAAGACATAAAAAGTGAACAATAATTGATGTACGGGTTTGCATTACTGTCATTCGAAGACCGGAAGTGCAAAACCTAAAGTAGACCACACTTCTTTATATCTATAATCGCATACAAAGAATGTTGTAGCAGAAACGAGATTATAAGGTACTTTTCCCCCGCGTTTTTTTGTAGATATATTCCTGGCCCAACAAAAAGTAGCTGTATAATCTCTCCTACTTTCCCTCGGCGCCTTCATATGAATAGCCTAGTTACATAACGCTGAATGTCTCTCCTTTGTTTAGGAAGGTCTCATGTGTGCGAGTCTACGTGTGTCGGTCGTAGGGGAAGAGAAGGAGGGGTGTATACCCAACTTACTTGACTTTCCACACGATAGGCACAGGCCCACTTTTAAAATGTAGCGTTATTTATACTTAATAGACACCATCTGAGCGCCGGATGAAGTCATCAGATATCAGTATATAACGTTAGAAATTTGATATGACATATTTTTCTTCTGGGATTAGTTTTCTCGCTTTCATATTATGCTGTTAGGGTAGAAGTTCCGAAGTACGATATATTACGAATAAGTACGTTATTTAAGACGGACTATAAATATATTTTAAACACAGCAAAACTTTAAAATGTTGAATAAATTTCACACGATAAATCTAGAGCAGAAAAGGATACTAATAACTGCAATACTGCGGAAGGGAAAGTCTGAAGGTAAAACTTACTTTTAGAGATTCAATATTTCTACTTAAATTTAAATACTGCTTGAAATAATAGCGTATGAAAAACAGAACGCTTTAAAATATTGAGCATAAAAAATTTATTTCCTAGCGAAAACTGATTCAAATTAGAGTCACAGACCAATTCAGCAATAAACGTAGATTATCGTGTACACAAACATACATCTTCAGCAATGTAAGGAGATTTTCTTGTACGCATACAAACGTCTGCAGCAATATACGTAGATTATCTTGTACACATACAGACATATTCAGCAATTTAAGGATATTATCCTGTTTATTAATTAAAATTTGAATTATTTTGTTCCTTCACAGTGAAATTTCAGTTGAATTAAATTCTAACAAGTTGTGTATAAGAAGTTTTATACCAAAAGTACCAATATAAGTGTTGCAGGAAATATTTTATTCAACTTGAGTGAATACAGATTATTTAAACTCATTGAATTTTTGCTGCAATAAAATGAGGCCACAAAACGCACGATGATGTGAAAGTAAAAATACACATGACATATAATTTGTTACATTCGCAATAAATATTATTTACGTGAGCCAGTAGACAAAATTATGTTTCTTCATGAGACGAAATATTTATTACAAAACCACTGTAATTATATTACCTAGTGGGTTGGTTTCAGCATAATTCTGTAACATCTTCACTGAAAAATACATGTTTGTAGCAAGCTAAGTAGGGTTAGTATAGGAACTGAAAGATGTGTGTAAATAGTAAGATATGAAATATTGTAAAATTCGTAAACATTTGAAATAAATATGATTTTTGTGGTTCTGCTGGTGACCATTTATTATTCATTCATACAACGTTTACAGAAGAGCACTCTGTGGATACTTTCGAAAATATATTTCTCTCAAAAGGCAGCGTCTCGATTATGTGAAACCGCGTTGCAATAACCCGAAACTGGCAATAAAAAAGATGGCTAGTTACTTCTGTATTGACAATCATTTCCCGCACTATTATCTCATTTTTGTGCTGATTTTGTTTTCATATGAATAAATATTTAAATACAGCCCATACATTTAATGTATGTTTATAAATCAAAATGTTTGCACTAATAAAATGAAGATAAGCTAAGGATGTGTTTTTATTTAAATGGCTTATGGTAGGTACTGAATATCATGATGAGCGCCGACAAAGTATTAATTTAGCAACAGAGAAACATCCTTCCGTTAATCTAACACGGAGTGTCCTGCTGTTATGGAGTTGAAATAAATGTGGCTTCCATTGGAATATACAGCATCCACAAATGTTTAAAAGTTAGTGCACATTCGACCAGTATTGTCAGAAAAGTACGATTTATGTTGCTTGTGAAGAAATAGTGATGCTTATAAGTTGTAAAATTATACAATGTTCTGGAAGAAATTACTTATTTAAATTTTTAATTAATCAATTATTTTTATTATCTTTTTAATAAATCCTTTACCCTATTTCTATCCCAGATGCATCAGAAAGCGTTGTTTTTGCAACCCCCTTCAAACTCCGTCAAGGAAGACCGTCATAATAATTAATCTAGTTTTATATAACAAACGAATGTTATAATATTAACAAATATTTTTCAAAATAAATTAACTTTAGCCACGAAAGTTGCAATTTTTGTAACTAAAATTGTCGTACCTAAAATATATTATTAAAAATGTTTGTGAATGCCAGTATTGATATTGTATTACATTCAACTAGATTAATTATTGCGACAGTCTTATTTGAATAAAGTAATTTTTTTTAAATATATTTCCTGAAACCCATAATAGAAAAACGTTTACATGTTGATAAAAAGAAATAATATTTATTGATGTTTAAAAGTTTGAAATGAGCCGATGCTAACCATATATAAGGTGTTACAAAATGTGCGCATTTNAATTTTTTTTAAATATATTTCCTGAAACCCATAATAGAAAAACGTTTACATGTTGATAAAAAGAAATAATATTTATTAATGTTTAAAAGTTTGAAATAAGTCGATGCTAACCATATATAAGGTGTTACAAAATGTGCGCATTCTGCCTTTATTAACAAGATCAATCGTGTGCTACTTTTAATGAGTTTCTCCGTATTGTACAGCCTCGTGCAGTCCTACATCGGAGTGGCCTCCTATTGTAACGTCATGAGGAGCACGTCCCTGCTTAACAGAAGTTGGCCCCTGGTGAGCCCGCCACCAAAACGAACATCTGTCGAGCGGGCGTGTATACATCGCAGGGGAAAAGCCACGAAGGGGCAAGTTTCAAGCTGAAGTGGCGTTGACGCGTGACGGAGGTATCATGACTTAATGGGGCCGAGGGCGAAGTAGCGACCCCTCTCAAACTACGAGCAGAGGAGAAACTGTCTACCTGTTAATTACATCCACCGGGTAGGGCGCTCTCCTGGCCTAGAAGGGTAGGACGCCAGGAACCCACAAGAAACTTTTACCCTTCACGTCACGTGGCCAGCCCTTCACGACTCCTAACTGAGAAATTAAGTCATTTCCCACCGCCCTTAAATTATCTTTAACGAAGTTCCGTAGTGTGAAAGAAGGCTAGGGTCAATTCTAAGGATCCACGCCTCAAAAAAGGCCTCTAAAAATGTGCGTCGACTAAGTTTTACAAGAGTGGTATACTCCTCCATCATGTTAAGAGTATAACTCTCAGTTACATAAGAAACTTAACAATTATTCAAAGGTTAGAAAACTTTCTTAGACATAATATCTGATAAAGTGTGGGTACACAATTTTCTATCAGTTTACTATTGACAAAATATTTGTGTAATGGAAAATATTTTCTCTTTTCACCAATATGAACCAATTACTTGAACAGAGTCCTTATACCTTATTTTAAAGGCTCAATACAAATTTTGATCTAAGAACTTATGAAAAACTTGCTGTAAATAACCCGATTTGNGAAAGTGTGGGTACACAATTTTCTATCAGTTTACTATTGACAAAATATTTGTGTAATGGAAAATATTTTCTCTTTTAACCAATATGAACCAATTACTTGAACAGAGTCCTTATACCTTATTTTAAAGGCTCAATACAAATTTTGATCTAAGAACTTATGAAAAACTTGCTGTAAATAACCCGATTTGAAAAAATATTCTTACTTCTACTCCGTATGAAGATTGCTGGTAGCAAGTGAGGAAACAGGATTAATGTCTTCAAATGTCTTCAAATGGCTTGAATAGCGTGACTTACTCAAAATAAGGAAGGGAAACAAAGTCGACTCGTATAATTGGTGCGCGTAATAAAGAGAGCAGAAGAGTTTGCAAAGGTGGAAAAGGGACCGAGTTTTCTGGAGTACAGGCGAGTATAAGGGCAAACAAATGAGTCTTCCTTCGAAAAGAAGTATTCTACATCTCTAATGACATTTTACAGAGTTTAATAGACTTAGCATTTTATTTCTCGACTGCCATGAAGGGAAAAGTTTATCTTAAGGATTGTTTTGAAAATGACTAATTAAAGGTATTTGTGATTCGCGCAATAAAAATAATACATCCGAATCACTTTATAAAAACCTTTAGAATTAAATATTTTCGTGCTTTTAAAATAATTAATACTTGCAATTTATAACAAGTATATAAAATTAAACTTTTATATAGGGAAAACTTTAATTTCCATAAAGTTTACATCTGTTAACAAAATATTTTCGTCTATGAGACGATGTTAAATAGATCAAGGCTATTGATGTCCCCTTCACCTTATTTGTTATTCCTGCACCGTATTCAACATTTAAAACTTCTGTTCACTACAAATACGTTGTCGCAGACGTAATTTCCTTAGACCATGGTAAGAGGGGAAGTACGGAAAACGAGATTTCATTTCAATTTTCTAACAAGCAAACTTCACTGATTCTGTTACTGTTACTCAAACTGGATTCAACTGGCATAGTACTAACAAGTTAACTTTAAAATGCACACTCACAGTATTTAAAAAGATTTTACGTACATGTGATCAAATATTCTTCTTAACAGGTTTCAGCGTAAACATACAAGCGTATGCTCTCTCTCACTATCTCTTTGTATCTGGTTCTTTTACATATGTATATATATACACTGTATATCCACGTGTGTTAACAGTTATTATGAATGATGCCGTTGCAAATTTGTATTTCCACGCTAATAAAGATGTATGCTTTTATTTGATCAATACCAGAGAATTGAAAACTTTCTGCGGAAAGTAATAAAAATTAGTATCAACGCATAATTATTTCTACAAGAAAATGTTTTTGAAAATTTGTAACGAAGTGTGTAACGAAGTGCTAGTATACGCTAACGATTAACACTAATAACACAGATATCACATATCAAAATAATTATACTTTTATTTATATAAATATATTTTTAATAAATAATTATACAATAATCGTCTAAGTTATAAACGAGTAAACGATAAAGAAAATCTGAAGTTATGAAAATAAAAAAATAATGGATATTAATATTCGGAAATTTCAAGCGCGTCATGTGGTATTTTATTTTTTCACTTCATCTGCCCGTAATTGAATATCGTATTACAAGTTTTCTTACAGGTGGTACGATGGTGTGTGAATATGTAAAATCTATTTTGTTTTTGAGTCGCTATTTAACACCACAGATATACACACACAAAAACTAAGTGAGACAAATTATATTTATTTCGGTGAGTTGCGATGGAAGGTTTATCAAACTAATCGGCCCTCGTATTCAAATGCCCAATGGGCGGGTCAAGAATTTTCTTCGAATCGTTATCCTCGATATTTAAAACATAGCGACTATGTCCAACAATATTCGGCCGTACAGATAAGTAAAGGTCGGAAGGAAGCATATCGTGAATGACTTAAATCAGGCATTTCGTAAGTTGTGTTCAGGAGTAAATATTGGGTATCTACCAGCGCCATAGCTGTGAATATGAACAGTGTGTTTGTAGCTAATCGATAATAGTTGGTTTTCTATNCTAACAAGTTAACTTTAAAATGCACACTCACAGTATTTAAAAAGATTTTACGTACATGTGATCAAATATTCTTCTTTTCAGGTTTCAGCGTAAACATACAAGCGTATGCTCTCTCTCACTATCTCTTTGTCTCTGGTTCTTTTACATATGTATATATATACACTGTATATCCACGTGTGTTAACAGTTATTATGAATGATGCCGTTGAAAATTTGTATTTCCACGCTAATAAAGATGTATGCTTTTATTTGATCAATACCAGAGAATTGAAAACTTTCTGCGGAAAGTAATAAAAATTAGTATCAACGCATAATTATTTCTACAAGAAAATGTTTTTGAAAATTTGTAACGAAGTGTGTAACGAAGTGCTAGTATACGCTAACGATTAACACTAATAACACAGATATCACATATCAAAATAATTATACTTATATTTATATAAATATATTTTTAATAAATAATTATACAATAATCGTCTAAGTTATAAACGAGTAAACGATAAAGAAAATCTGAAGTTATGAAAATAAAAAAATAATGGATATTAATATTTGGAAATTTCAAGCGCGTCATGTGGTATTTTATTTTTTCACTTCATCTGCCCGTAATTGAATATCGTATTACAAGTTTTCTTACAGGTGGTACGATGGTGTGTGAATATGTAAAATCTATTTTGTTTTTGAGTCGCTATTTAACACCACAGATATACACACACAAAAACTAAGTGAGACAAATTATCTTTATTTCGGTGAGTTGCGATGGAAGGTTTATCAAACTAATCGGCCCTCGTGTTCAAATGCCCAATGGGCGGGTCAAGAATTTTCTTCGAATCGTTATCCTCGATACTTAAAACATAGCGACTATGTCCAACAATATTCGGCCGTACAGATAAGTAAAGGTCGGAAGGAAGCATATCGTGAATGACTTAAATCAGGCATTTCGTAAGTTGTGTTCAGGAGTAAATATGGGTATCTACCAGCGCCATAGCTGTGAATATGAACAGTGTGTTTGTAGCTAATCGATAATAGTTGGTTTTCTATTAGCGTATAAAATTAAAATAAACAGTTCAGTTGACGTGAATTTTTACTAATAAGTCATTTATAGTCTCCAAAGTCTTAAAATGTTACTACATAATAACAATTGCAATACAAATGAAACGAAAGAATGTTTAATTGTCACGTTATTAAAAAGAGGAAAGATAAAGCCTTGACACAATTGTTAGTATAAATGAAATAATACTACAAAAGGGAATATTCTTCTATAAAAAAACGTGAAATTAAATCCACGCAGTGAAGAATATTATTTATAAAAGTATTTCTTAGAAAGTATACCATTTCTTAGGTTTTTATTATCCATGTACATAAACATGAATTGAAAAGATCTACTTTGGCTCATGTATATGTATTGCAAAGCAAACACGAGGAAAAATATTTCAGTAGCAGAAAAAGTTTCTAAAATTTACACGTTGCATATTATATTCATTTTATATATGCTAACTTCGTTGATGCATTAATTAGGTTTATGTCATCCCCATTTATTTTTCAGTTTTCGTATTCGTTGAAAATTAGTAATCTATCATTAATTCATTTCAACTTAAATATTATAATTATTTTTAATTTCCAGTTTTGACACTGCATACACTTATGTTGTGTATATTGTAGATTTCTAAGTAGGGCCGGCCTCTGAACTACTTATTTTACAAAATGGAATTCTTATTATTTTGGTGTAGTTTTCATTTTTCTGGCACAATAAAAATATTTAAACAAAACTTAGCGTGTTTAAACACTAACTTCGTGCATTAAATTAACTAAGTAAAGTAGTGACGTAGGATAGTTTTTTTTAGCAATATATCGCTTATTAGAAAATTATTCTAAAAATTCTTTAAGTTGTAGAACAAGAATCAGCAAAAATTTTCGAATTTATGCTTGAAAAACCAGTCTCTGATAAAGCAGCTGTTTGCTGTGTTTGGTTACCATCGGTTTGCCCAAAATTAAGTTTTAATGTGGCAACGAAATTAATTTAAAGTCACATAAAATTCGTCGTAAAATACTAAAATTAGAAAGAAATTTTGCATAGTGGCAATACTCTCGCGTTATTTATTTTTCATGCCGTTCCTTGTCAGATAAATCCGTAATTCCTTTATCATTGATTACCCATACCTTGATTTGAAGTAAGTGTGTGTTTATATTGGGTTTTGGTATATTTTTCTTTTTAATTCATGTCCATAGCAGTTCAGATAATGTGAGCGTTTTTGAAACCAGTCATTGAACAAAATCACTACCCATAATTTCAAATATGCTACAATACACAATGGCATCCAGGATCCCAGTAAAGTTTGTAGCCCCGTAATAAAAATAGTTCTCAGACTTGACGGTTTATTACGAGTGAAATATTTAAATTTATGGCCACTGTATTTGACGTGTCTCAATTTTATGCGTTTGAGAACGAATTCCCATATTTAGTTACACATGCGTAAATTTATCAGGCCCATGTCAATGCTAATTTTAAACGTGGCAGAGATAAACAAAATGAAAATAAAATTATGTCCCAATCATTGCTTCCAAAGTGCTCAATTTACCTGTGAACATACTTTACTTCTCGTGCGCATTAACATGTTTTTGCAACGATCTCAAGGTTATTTCGATTACATTCTTCTTTCTTTAAAGTTAGAATTCTGTCACATATTCTTTAAATTTGTTTCTGCTTTGTTCAGAATTCTTCGTACTTTGATGATTTATTTACGTATGTCTGAATAATTATTCTTTCATTTCTACATGTATGGAAACATTTTGTATTATTTTTTTCTCTTTTTGGCGGTTATAGTGATTCAAAATACTTCCTTTTCTTTTTATGTTCTAAACATTATTTTTATAGGGGTGACAGTGGACATTGCCAATTGTAATTCGGTACGCATCTAAATTTAAATATGTTTTGTAACTAAATTTACAAGCCGAAGCCAGTTTTAGTACCTCTAAGGGTCGTATTCATAAACACATCTCAAGGACTACCGTCGTCAAGACAATCGTATTTGATGTCCTCAAGCTTGTCTCAAACATATACAAAAAGACGGTCTTCACAAAGTACGTCTTATGTTTTATATTGCATAGCCAATTCTGGAGATAGCAATTTCAAATAACGTTTCATTGTCTTTAAGATCTTGCGTAAGACAGTGCTTTTTCGTAAGGTCTGACGCAAATTGGATGATTTCATTAATCAAACGAGTGGAAATTTTTGCAAAATGGCGTTAGCATTGCTTCTGTTAGGGTGAGATTGAAGATTTAGTTACGCATGTGGCAGAACTTTTACATTTTCCTGCTGTGAGAGATAATTTTTTCAAAACTGTAACTCTACAGATACCATTAATTTCCAACGTAATTCGTGCCATAGTACTGAAAATTGCATTGCAGATAGTAGATCGCGCTGCATGTTATTGTACATATTTACAAAAATTGATTTCAGTTCTTCTCAAGATGTATATGTTGCCTATTATAAATGTATACATAATTACACAGAATATTTTAAACGCTACCGTATATTTAATAAAAAAAAGCAAGTAAATCCACTTGTTAATATAAATGTAGTAAACGCAAGGTAAAATAAGTTTCCACAATTACACGTTGAGCTGTTTATCACCTGTTCGTGTAAACAAATCTCTTTATTCATACAGTGTTCTTTACTATAGTTTATTGTACTCTTCCGTAACATTTATCTCAGCGAAAAAAATAATTTGTTCCACTTCAATGAATAAACGACACTTGGTTTCCAGTTACATTTTTATGTATTTGGAAAACTTCATGAGTAGTTTTTTTTTCTGTTGGAGTATAATACCGCGCATATATTACGTCGTGGTGACAAAAATACTTTTATTACTTGTTTGTATATAGCCGACAAGTTTCCTTAGAATACGAGCCTTTGTACCACGCCTTCAGTTCGTGCTTGAACAAGCCGGAAATGGTGAAAAAATAAGCTAATTTTTAAACACGCTATTTTTCTTGAGATTGTCTTATTTGTAGTCTATGAAACGTTGAGTGCAAATAGCACTCTCTTGAGAAATAAGACCGTCTTGATCAAGACTGTCTTAAGCTCACCCTTGAAACATGACAATGAATATCACCCTAAGTGTTTGCTTGATATAGGCATAGTCAATTATTGAGGGTTATATGTACGTCACTATTTAAAATCTTATCTTTGGGTTTTTGTTATTTCAGCAGTTCGTGAACCAGCATTTGCGTGTTTCGTTCGTGTCAGGCATTTTAGTAGTGGAATGACTGTCGTTCCATTACATTCAACCTGCTCCTCTAGCGCGGCATAAGTATCAAATTGGAATGTCGCTAACTGCCCGCAGAACGTGCGAAATGCAGCTTGACGATGGAGCTGGGGAGAGAGGGGCGAATCAAGTGGAGACGATTGGGGGGCCATTAACATCGAGGTCCTGGGAGCCGATGACGGTGAAACTAGGTGAAAGTGGAGCAGCGTCGGAATGCAAGAGCGGTGGAAACGGGAGATCCCCGAGAAAACACGCTGACCAGCGGCATAATCCGGCACGATTCCCACGTGCGAAAATACGTGAGCGATCCTGCTGGGAATCGAACCCGGTTCTGCTATGTGGGAGGGTGGAAGGGAGGGAGGTGGCAAACGCTCTAGCTACTTTGCCACAGCGTCACCGCTGGGGGGAGAGGAATTTATCGACTACACTTGAAGACAAATCGTGTGTGTTTGCTCCACGTATTTAATAAATGAAACTTTGTGTATTCGGTTGTGCTGCAAATAATATAATATTTTTGTTACCAATTTGTCTGCATACATGTGTAAAATATTAACGCTTTGAGACTGGCAGAAATTATTTTTTTGAAGGTAACTAGTATTGAGTGACCTGTGAGGCCCGTTGCGCACAAGCTGATAAAATCGGAATACTTTNTATTTTTTTGAAGGTAACTAGTATTGAGTGACCTGTGAGGCCCGTTGCGCACAAGCTGATAAAATCGGAATACTTTCCATTTTCCATTGTCGGGGGTAATGGGTGAACACGTACAGCCGCACACGTAATCCAATCCGATAGAAACGACGGTCAGGGTCGGTTGCAGATTTTAATTTCTATTTCCGCAGCTCGACAAAACAATTGGAACGGAGGCCAGATAGAAGTTTTGGCCAATAGAATGCTGTGTGTAAGCGGACGCATTCCGGGTGTTTTAATCCAAATTCGCCGTACGGTTTTGCCTGCGTGTAGTTGTCTGCTGGTTCCCCAGTCAGCGACAGGTCTTCTAAAACGAGCGCTTCTATTCTTACGATGATCTGTAAGTTTTACTCGATGGCAGGAAATTATTGGAAAAATTACCGTCTTTATCAGCATAAATTAGGCATCCATTGAAGTTTTTAAAAGGACACTTCTACATCCCGATCTTGTGCAAAACTTGCGAAAACTTATCACTAGAGCCACGAGTAAATCGCGACACTGTCGTTTGCTTAGTGATAGCTGCGGTCAAGTGAGGCCTCGTACACGACTGTTCAACGCTCATCCACACTACTGCCTCCTGCTTATTACTGACTCACAGTTAAACGGGGCGTGTCCCAAACAACTGTTCCCAATGCCAACAGTATGAGATAAAGAACAAATGTTTGAAGTGTACCTCACCACCGCATGAATTCGCGAAATACTTGGGGCTCTGCTCATTACTCATTCGTCTATCGTACTCTTTTACTTCGCAAATAACAGAGATACAGTGCATGTGGTCAGACTGGCGGAAGAGCTGAACGCATTCTGATATGCGTAATAAAAATCGCAAAGTGTGCTGTTCCGTACAATCCCATGCGATAGAACCCCATAATAGACNCATTCTGATATGCGTAATAAAAATCGCAAAGTGTGCTGTTCCGTACAATCCCATGCGATAGAACCCCATAATAGACGTGCTATAATCATTCTTTACCCAGTAAATCGGGGTTGGATAGGATGCCGACAATTATCTGCTCGTGTGTTACGGGCTTAGGCATCACTGCAGGAAAGACAGTCATGTTGGTATTGTCTCTCCAATTACCTCTGAAGCCCCACTCTGTAACCTTATACTGCCATTATGAGGCATTTGCCGCTTAACTATATAGACAGTGGAATCACATTATTATGACCACTTGTTGCAAGCGCCATCTGCAGCACGTAGCCCATGACGCATGGCCCGTGACGTGGGCTGGTGAAGCGGGTATATAATGCGACTGGCAGGCTGGCTGTACACAGTGCGCTTACTGATGTCATAGGGAAGCGATTTAAGAGAGTTGCAAAAAGGGATGATAATCGGCTATCTGGTCAAGGGGGGTGGGGGTAGCATTTCGGAAACAGTGACGTTTGTGAACTGTTCACGTGCCTCTGTGGTAAACGTGTATCGTGGGTGGACGAATGGCACCATTGGGAATGAATATCGCGGAAACTGCGGAGCTCCACTCTTCATTGATGTCAGAGGTGAACGTCGACTACGACGGTGCGTGAAGGACAACCGGCAGGCTACAGTGGAACAGCTCACCGTGTAAATGAACCAGGGGGCATCCAGACACGTGTCTACTGCAACAGTTCAGCGAACCCTTCTGCACATGTGGCTCCCGAGTAGATGTAGGGTGACTGCACCCATACTAACACAGGTGCATCGACGCAAAACTACTCGAATTTGCTGGACTGTATGGCGACTGGACCGCCGCTGATTGGCGACGGGTAGCCTTCTCTAACGAGTCACATTTTCAGCTGCATAGTTGCCTACCTGCAGTCGTACAGGCCGCTCTTTGCAGCCTCTTGGCTCACCCTGCATCCATTGCTGGACGAATACAAGGTGGTGGGGGCAGTGTTAGGTCTGGGTAATGTTCTGGTGGTATTCTCTTGGTCCCATCATCCGTGTTTAANCACAAGGTGGTGGGGGCAGTGTTAGGTCTGGGTAATGTTCTGGTGGTATTCTCTTGGTCCCATCATCCGTGTTTAAGGCACTCTTATTCGTTTTGGTTATGATCCCCTCCTCGGCGATCACGTCCACCCGCACATGATGATTGCCTTTCCTCAGGAGGATGGGATTTTCCAGCACGATAATGCACCTTGCCACGCGGGTAGAAGTGTCTGCACGTGGCTGGAAGGGCACAAACAAGACTTCAAAGTTCTTCCCTGGCCCCCAAATAGCCGCTGCCTCAATACAATTGAACATCTGTGGGATCACCTCGATCTTCGTGTTCGCAGTCTCTCTCGTCCGCCACGCACTATTCTTCAAGAGTTGTGGGACGCATTGCAGACAGCGTGGCTTCAGATACCCGTGGTTAGTAACCAGATGAACGAAAAAAAACACAGTACGTTAAGATACATGCAAAATATGCTTGACGATACAATGACGAAAATCAGACTAACATTTAGGCAAAGTAAGATAAAAGAATCTATCGACAATATTCATAGAAACAAGAAAAAACAGAAGAAACCAGATTCCCGTTAGCTTATTAGTTACTCTTCCTGTTATTTATTCTCTATCCTTTATTTGCAAACAAAAATAACCATTCTCTTTGACACTTAATTTACATTTTTTAAACATCAGTTGACTACGATTAATCTTGGTTTGTTTTCAGTATGAGTTTTTATGGCAATCCGTTGGCTTACTGTGAAGGAATTTGTGTTCAATAGCGTATAACGGCGGTAATGCTGTAGTTTAACTGTCTAGTCCAATTGCAAGAAATATTCAAATGACATCTACTTCGCAGCAAAGCATTGTGTCATAGACTAGCGGCGCAGCGTTAGATACCACTTCAAATTTCAAAAACTTGTAGATTCTTTCGCTGACATGTTGAGATCACGACGCTCAAGGTTGTTGAATCGGTGATGCCTGATGCCAACCTTTGTCCGGCTAGGAATGGAGTATCGTTGAGATGTCTGCTAAGCTCCAAACTGAAGTAGGGAGGTAAGACTTTACGTCTCGTCGACAGCGAGGTCATTAAAGACGGAGCAAGTTGCTCAGGGAAGCTAAAGTTCTATTTCAAACCATTCCTCAGCCTCACGCAAAAAAAAAGCTCTAACTGAGTTTAGAAAATTACACCAAAGCGACTGGGCACCGAATTCGTGCGCACTCAGTGTGATGTCATTTCTCATAAGAACTGTTTCGTTCTAGCAATTACCAACACACCTGTTTCCTCTCTTGTTTTATTCATATCAATTTTAAATGAAATATTATAGTTTATGCATGGAATGTACGTAAAAGTTAGATTTTACCAAAACTATGATAATTTTATGTTAACAGAAGTATACAATGCTTGTGACACTTGAGACATTTAGGCAACAACCAAGAACGTCATACACGGGGTGATTTTTCAAAAATGTTGATTCATAAAGTGTGGAGAAACTGCGAATAGACAGTAAGGAACCAACCTAGCACTCACTCGAAGAAAGTTCAGGGAAAGCCGAAATCAGGATGGCCGAATGGGGATTCGAACAGAAATCCTCCCGAATGAGACTCTGAAAGTTTAAAACTGCGCCAGCTAAGTGCAGCGGTAAGAAACTCTTCTCCCAACACGGGGAGCGGAGTTCGAGTCCCGGAGGGGTGGGGAAATTGTCGGACGTCGTGATTGGCAGACGAGGTGGTTTCTCGGGGGTATCCCGCTCCCCCCGAGCGTTGCGTTCCGTAGTTCTCCTATCTTCACCCTTGAATCTCCTTGATGTGTGGGGGACGGTTGTGGATGACGCGTCAACCGCGCCACTCACATTCTCCGGGCACCAAAGCCAACCACTAAAAGATAAAAATAAATAGAGTGAGTGAGTGAGTGAAGAGATTTGGGCAGCTCTTAACAGCGAGGTTTTAAGAGCCAATGAGGGTGATTGAGGTGAGTATGGATCAGTGCCGAAATGAAAGGGCGGGGGAAACGGGAGATCTCCGAGAAAACCCGTCGACCAACGAAATCGTCCGGCCCGATTCCCACGTGCGAAAATCNCGGGGGAAACGGGAGATCTCCAAGAAAACTCGTCGACCAACGAAATCGTCCGGCCCGATTCCCACGTGCGAAAATCTGGTGACCCGGCCGTGTATTTAACCCAGTTCGCCTTGGTGGGAGGCGAGCAGGCTAACCGCTCAGCCACCGCAGTCCCTTAATAGATTGACATGACAAGCCACTTACTTGCTGAGATGAATGTACAAAATGAAAACAAAAGTAAAAATTAAGTGGTCCGATAACAGGAAGCCACAGGTCAAGATAGTAACATAGGGTAAATAACTTACACCCCTGCATTTCCCAGAAAGGGCACAATTGTAGGGGTGAAATTTCTCGCATGCGTGGTTCAATCTACACCACCTCAACCCATGCTCAATATGTATGACGTAACCTNGTAGGGGTGAAATTTCTCGCATGCGTGGTTCAATCTACACCACCTCAACCCATGCTCAATATGTATGACGTAACCTGCAGAGGCTCGTGCGAGTTGGCAGAAGACTGCAAGTGCTTGCAAATCGTAGAGTGGCTTTGATGTAGAGCAGCGTTTCCTAAACTTTTTCAGCCACGGACCCACACTTATTTCACTCACTTCAGTCAGTCTCGCACACCGCCCGCTGGCGCACGTTCGTCGTGCTAAGTAAGCGTAGCGATTACGAGACTTTTGGTGGCATTTATTTATTATTGTTAAGTGGTCCAGAGATGAGACTGCGGACCCCCATACATATACTCGAGGACCCCCAGGGGTCCGTGGACTCCAGGTTAAGAAATACTGATGTAGAGCAATCTCACTCACTCTGCAGAACTGGTCTTCGTGTTCCAACATTCGGCTCATTTTCTGCCAATATGACTGTCATAAACGACGTGGGTAGGATTCGAGGGTAGAATACTATTCGTGCAAGCAAATGCTTTAAGATTTTTCATTTTTTAACGCAATTAGATTTAATTTAAATTGGTAAAAGTATAAATGCGTATAAAATAGCTTGTCTTTTGAAAATTAAGTTACAAAAAAACACGCTTCTCTCTATGTACCATGCGACTTTGACATTTGTGTTGATTTGGAGTTGGTCAACGATGGGTACATGCGCTGAAGTATCAATAATCGGTCTGCCTCATCTTAAGTCTATGTTGCACCTCCTTCGTAAGGAACACGGGTTGCCATATTTTACAGATTTGCCGCGAGGGACACGCCCAACAGCTCGACACCCATCTCACCCCGACGAAATTTTCAAGGAACATGGGGCTGCGGTTGTGTAGTGGCCAGAATACTCGCCTCCAACCAAGGCGAACCGGGTTCGAAACCCGGTGGGTTTGCTTCCGGGTTTTCGCATGTGGAAATCGCGCCGGACGATGCCGTTGGTCGGGGGATTTTCTCAGGGATCTTCCTTTTACTTCGTTCCGTCATTCCGGCGCTACTCCATACTCACCTTGTTTCACCCTCATCGGCTCTCAAGATCTCGAGGTTAAGAGCCGTCCAAATATCTGCACTCAACTTCGAGAAACATTANTCATCGGCTCTCAAGATCTCGAGGTTAAGAGCCGTCCAAATATCTGCACTCAACTTCGAGAAACATTAACATTAAATTTTTTTTTACATGATACCTGTTCTATCTGATTCCCTACCAAAAGTGTGACAGATGCTGCAATCATAACTGTTATAACTCAAGCCATTCTTACCGTTATGACAACATAAGGCTAGTTAATGTGCTCCATAGAATCTTGCTTTACGAACATATGGTTCATCTTAGTTATTTCACTTGTGTTTGAGTGTTGCCTCATGTTTTTTTATGTAACAGTGTTGATGAGAGATTTTCCACGTTTCTACCGCCAACCCGACGTGTGAAGTAGCAAGTTCACGTTTGTAAAGTACGCATTTTCCTATTTTGTAATCGGAGAAACGGTAACACAGAAAAAAGTCTAATATTATTACAACAAATGAATTACTATTAGGAAATTTCTATAATTTTTTATGTGTTATTAAAATTAATAACTTTGTGACAAATATAATATTGTTAACAATTTACAAGTTCTTATATTACAATAATGCAAATATAATGTTAATGTGGTAATGTTAATAAAGTTTCAAAGCAATATTGCCACAACACAATTTTTTATTACGCTGGAAATAACAGTAAGAGCAAAATATTTTGTGTTACTGCGACATTAAAGTAATTACCAGCTAAGACATGTTTCCACTGACTTGGCGTTGTAAATGGCGGATACTAGTGAACAGCGATAATCTTGTAAAATGAAACCACTATATTTAAATTTTTAATCATAATATAATAATGAAATGAAGTTTAGACCAGCTGTCAAGCCTTGCAAAGCGGCTTACGTGTGCCAAATATTCATATGTTTGTAGATAATAAAGTATTTACACGTCACGAAAGAGAACTGCAGTTCGTTGTTATATTATATTGAATACACACAATACGAAACCCAGTCAAACATGTTTAAATAGAGAAGTTTATATGACGTTAGTTATCGTAACGTGAAGAACGTCATGCACTAGAGGTGCTGGTTCAAATCCACTCTCGGTCGTCGTTCATTTATATTCATTGGTTATATTTCTTTTTGTGACAAAATAATTGTACTTAATTTATTTTACATCTTAAGTTTTTTCAAGCAAAGAAAATACAAGAAATTTTTTATCACACATGACAATATCAATTCAACGTAAAATTTTTTATGACGCAACATAAACAACACTTTAATGTTAACTGTACAGTAAGGACGTAACGTCATTACAAATGTCGTTAATGTTAGATTTACATCAATAGCTTAACTGTGTATTGCATTAACAGAATAATTTAATTGTGACGGCTTACGGATAAAAAAAATATTTAAGCAGTAACATTAATACTGTTGGCACAACATTAGACTTTTTTTCAGTGTACGCAATGTTTAATGACATTCAGATTATTTTAGAATAATTCAGATATATCGCATGCATGACGTGCTGTCCTATGCCTATACGGGATAATTATTTCAGCCCCAGGATACGGTGGGCGCCGTACAATACGAGACGGCTGGCAACTGCATAAAGAATGACGGCCTGGTCCACACAGTATAGGATCGCGCACTGTTCACTCCAAACCAGGAATCGTAAAAATGGAGCGAAATCAGCGAAAACCCGTTGAAACGGCTACTTTTGAGATCAGTTGAAACTTGCTGTTTGTTTCGCCTCGTGGTGTACGATAGCGGATACCTTCCAACAAGTGTTCTTTTGAACGTTGAAAAGTTGTTTAAATTAACAATATACATTTATTACCAAACGATGAAACATTCTGTTATTCGTTTGGCGTCGTAATTGTTAGGTTGCATTAATTGTACGTACAGATTAATGAATTAGTGTGGCTGTTGTACTATATCACCCAGCTCCACACCGTAAATATGCGGTTTCTAAAATAAATTTGTTTTATTTTCGACAACAATACGTTTCATGTAATTGATCGTGAAGAACATTTCAAAGTCTATATTTCAAGCACGCGTGAAGGAAGAAGAAGAAGAAGAAAGCATGTCTTCCGTCACATCAGACGCGGCAGTGAATACCACATCGTGATTAAGGTCACTTCCACTCACGTTACGAACAAAGCGAGATTTAATATATGAGAGTTTGGCATAGGGGACATTTCGACCACTAGGTGCGCAGTCTTCCAACAGGTCACGTTTAATTACAATTTTAAGCTACGTTAATAATAAAAGGGGAAGGTTTTACTTAGTCACGTAGTTATTTCCCATTTGATTTATGATTTTTGCATTTATTTTGTTTTTTAGAGTAGAAAATAGAGAAATGCCCGTATACACGCGACACCAGCACTTACCTAACGGCGGAAAACTCTAAGTTGCCAAACTAAAAGTATTGAGCTTCTCAATCTGAATGGAATTAACCTTACCCGGGTCATTCGATTGATTGGCCAGTCCGTAACAGACTGTTAACTGGCTTTCAGTGACTAGAGTTTCACTGACTGATATCGGGAACTCGGGTTTACAGTGTAGACCGCAGCGGACAGACATGGGCCGCGTAGTCCAGCTGCGCGCGTAAGAGACTAAATCCCCTGGCACAATGGGCGGTTGGTGGTGTTGGTGTTGACGGTTGTCCGCTGGTGCGCGATGTGTCCCATGGCGCAACAGCCAGGGTTGGCGTTGTCGTAAATTGTTTCGCAGCTGTGCCGATAGAGCGCAGTAAAGTCTTCAGGAAGTTTCAACTTTTATTTGGATCGGCTTTTGCTGGAATTTGAATTTTTATAATTAAGCAAACAAGACTTGTATTGCTGATGTTTTAAATTTTTAAAATACACCGAAAAAATTGAACTATATTTAAAATGTTATTTATTATGAAAATTAAATGTACCGAATTTTGTAAAAAAAAATTATATTTACATAGTTAACCCAAATTACGCCGCAATCATGCTATTTCTTCTTAAAAGCCTGCTACTGTAAAAAACTCTTATAATATACTTTTTCTTTTATGTAATTTTAAATTGAATTTTTAATGTTAAATATTCATCGTTGCTGAGTAGCGCGACATGTATTATAAGCTTTATACGTATACATGTATTTATTTGCACGATTATTTCCGGCCATTTCTGAGCTTTTCCATCGTCGGTTTGTGGTAAATGCTCCAGGTACTCCGACTGGCTACGACTTCAACCACCAACAACAACAACCTATTGTGCGAGGGGCTTTAGTGTTTTCAAGACACCGCGTCAGTGAGTTGTAAGACTCGGAGAGCCCCGGGGGAGACGCACTTGCGATGGGAAATTGTCTAAGTGACGATGAAGAGGATGAAGAAGAAAGTCAAAGGAGTCGGGACGTTTGGAAAGTTCTTGACGTCATGGTCTTGAAAGCCGACGAGGGTAAAGCGAGTATGGAGCAGTGCCGGAATGCAAAGGCAGAGGAAACGAGAGATCACCGAGAAAACACGCCCAACCAGCAGCTTCGTCCGGCACGATTCCCACATGCGAAGATATGTAAACAAGCCCGATGGTGATAGAAACCCGGATAAACATTGGTTGAAAAGAAGAGAGGGACGAACGGATTTTATGAGGGTACCTCCGGTCAAATGAAAGAGACAAACTCTGAGTGAGTTTCGTCTATATTCAGGTACGAAAATATACTGCAACAACTTTTTTTCTCAGTATTTTAAGAATGCCAAGATACAGGTTTTAAGAACTGCAAGGTAAAATTGACACCGATCTGACTTTTAGCTTCAGAAATTTTCCGTACACGCTTACGCCTGAAGATAAGTTATCAGTTTTGTTCAGGTGATTAAAATGTGTATTTGGATCCGATGTTATCTGATTAAATTTTACGTTTTTATCGCCAGCTTTCTCTTGATTTATATATA
>NQII01004604.1:85244-198342 GCA_002778355.1 Clitarchus hookeri | reverse complement strand
CAATGCATCCGGATCTTCATTTTCTTACTACGCACGCGGTCGATTCTATTCGATAGCTCATCACTTCTCCTAATTTGCCTCCGCTGAGTGAATGTGAGTTCAAATGCTGAGGTTAGCTCAACAATGAAGTAAAATATTTTTTTATGTATATTGCACACAATTCTACTAAAAAATGTACTATCATAATACCAGTGAAACATGTAAGATGAAAGGGAGATATGTTCTATATATTCTGAATGTGTAATTAACGCATACACTGCCAGTGTCCTTGACCAAGAACGTGTTGCACAGCAAGGATATGAATGACCGGATATGTGGACGCCGGAAATCAGTTCCCAACGCAGTTAGTTTATTTCCGTCGGGTAATATCATCCGTGAACATTTTAACAAATGTGGTTTGTAAATGGTTCACATATTGCGAGACTGAAGCAAGTATAGAGTCGGTGTAAGTACCACCTCAACCTATATGCTACCAGGTTACTTCACTTGGAAATAAATAAGAGAGATTGTGCCGGAAAGTATTAAATACGTAATGTTTAAATTAATGAAAGTTAATACGGGTCTATTTTATTAATTTTTTTACAAATAAACGTAGTAATTTGCGCAGTGTTAACATACGAACGCTCCAAATAACTTAACAGCGTGTCTGGTTAGAAGAATGGATTCCAGTAACTAGCATCGTGTTAATGTTAATTTATACATACGTGGTGTACCAGTAGAATGATAATCTTATGACACTACCGTCAAAAAAATATTATTGTTCATTGGTACACCATGATGCCTGTTGAGGAAAAGCGTTTGAAATACGAAATGAAAATATTGTGGTGACAGCACCGTACAACGAGCTTACGTCTTGAAAATTGCATTTTCTTAAATGGGCTTTGTTACATTCCTATCAGCTGAAAGACCTGCGTATAGCACGACGGGAGATAATGCGACTGACGGGCATTTCATGCGTTCAGCTGTCAGTCATTCCAGTGTAGCGAGGCACAGCATTGGGAATTGGTCGTTTCTGAAATGGCTGCTCGCTCGATAGTTGTCAGGTGGCGGAGGTGCAAAAATTTTTTCCAAGAATGGGGCTCCAGAACACGGTTAAATACCCCCCGCCGAACAACTGCACATTTGGTAGTCAGGTTAACGACACAGGCAGTGTTAGTGCTGCTTCTGTCGGAAGCATATGCGGACATTCTGCGGTGAGGCGAAGTTCGGCAGAGTAAAGACTGCAGTGTTACGGAGTACATGCTCCACCAGACGTCAGTCCACAGATTTCAACATCTCGCACACCAGTTTCTGCCACATTATGAATGCTACCCTTCGTTCACATAGCTAATTAAAAATATATACATAAAAAAATTATTTTCAGTTCTTACCTTTAAAATGTTATTCATTTTCCCCACAACAGTGTTTTCCAATAGAGTTGATCATCCATTACTCTAGCTTTCCCGCCTGTCAGAATACCACAATTCCGTTGGTACTTTCTGTAGAAGTGTCGGAAGAACACACAGTAACTAGAGAACCTGTAATTTCGCGTTACTATAATGTACCACGCTAGGAGTCATAAATATATACGCTAGTTTCAAGCGTTGCAATGGATCTTCACTCACAGTACACGCTAACACACTTTGCACAGTTAAGCATCAACCGTTAATATTTTGCACCCAGATGAACTGATTCCGTTCGGCCTATTTGACAAGAATAATGCATTGTGTCTCCGGTAGCCGCCAATGGAAATCTGACTTATGCTAAATTATGGGGAGTACTATAAAATCTAACGAAACTGCAGTGTCTCTAATAATAGAATCGAGGAAGATGTTACGACTAATCAGAGATTAGTATTGGCCCTTTTAACCATAAAGCAACTATAGTAAGTTGTCTCACTACCCATCTCCCGCGTAACAAACCTATGTCGCTNTTGGCCCTTTTAACCATAAAGCAACTATAGTAAGTTGTCTCACTACCCATCTCCCGCGTAACAAACCTATGTCGCTTCCGTGACCCCCATGCTGAGTTCTACATTTTGCGAGAATATAAAAATAAAGCTTCAAGATTTATAACTATCTGATCAAAAGGATCAGGAAACCCACGCGAAACTGTCCTATAAGTGTATGTCGGAGGTACCGGCCAGTAGCGTACAGTAATACAGGGAGGCCTTGACCTTGGCTGCGGGGGAGACTGTCAACCAAGTGTCGGAACTTCTCCAGGGGAATGGCCGATCATTCTTCCAGCAGTACTGTAGCAAGTTTAGTAAGAGATGTGTGTCGTTGGTGTCTGGCGCTAATTTCATCCCAGAGGTGTTCAGTGGAATTGCGGTCGGTGATCTGGGCTGGCCAGTCCATTTCCAGAACCGCATTGTCCACAAACCACTCACAAACAGACCGTGCTTTATGGCAGGGAGTACTGTCAAGCTGAAACTCACAGCTATAACAACCCAACTGGTTTTACATATACCATAAAACAACATGCAGTTTACCATAATGTCTTTATAGGCTTCTGCGTTTAACGTTCCCCGTAGTAATGCGAGAGGACCAAGTCCCTTGCATGAACAACACCCTCATGCTGTCACCCCACTCCACAGAATTTTACCATGGGCATTATGCAGGCCAGCACGTAGCGTTCACGTGGCGTTCGCCATTGCCCAAACCCTCCCATCTGACAGTCACATGGTGTAGCATGGTTCAGCACTCTATATCACGCGTCTCCAGTCGTCCACGTTCCAGTGGCGGTGAATTCTACACCATTGAACGCGGCACATCGCGTTCACAGGCAAAAAGTGTAGTTTATGGGCAGGTGCCTGAGCTTTGAACCCGAGTCCTCGTAACTCCCGGCGCACAGTCGTGGTGCTGGCTGCACTATTAGTGGATCTGCAGAATTCACAGGTGATGGCATCACACNTAACTCCCGGCGCACAGTCGTGGTGCTGGCTGCACTATTAGTGGATCTGCAGAATTCACAGGTGATGGCATCACACAGTGACATGCGATGTTCCTGTACCACTTACTCAATGCTCGGTGGTCCCTGTCGGTTAACACACCTGGCCTACCCGGCCGTGATTTTCTTGTGATAGTGCCTTTCCGTGGCCACTTTACAATCGCATCCTCAATGGTCGGCTTGCGAAACTTGAGAAGGATAAATGGCGCAGACAGATTGCTGACTGATGTGAAAATCAATAGCTATAGACTATTCGCGGATTCTTCTAACTTTTTTTATTACACCTTCGAAAAATCACCCTATGTATAATGTGTTTCGTTATTTCTTTAATATACCATGTATCGTAAGCGTTTTATACACTGGAGAGCCAAAAAATCTGGTACAGGCCTGCGTATGCAAATAACAGAGGTATGGAACCAATCAGAGTTACGCGATGCGGTCGATAGCGCCTATATAAGACAACAAACTTCTGGCAAAGTTGCTAGATCGGTTACTGCTGCTACAATGGCAGGTTATCAATATTTAAGTGAGTTTGAACGTGGTGTTATAGTCGGCTCACGGGAGATGGGACATAGCATCTCCAAGGTAGCGATACAATTTGGATTTTCGCGTACGTTCATTTCAGGAGTGTACCGTGAATATTGGAAATCCGGTAAAACATCAAATCTTCGACATCCCTGCAGCCAGAAAAAGATCGTGAAAGAACGGGACAAACGACGACTGACGAGAACCATTAAACGTGACAGACGTGCAACTCTTTCTCAAATTGGCGCAGATTTCAATGCTGGGGCACCAACAAGTGCCATCGTGCGAACCTTAAGGATATCTCACGGAAGCGGTGGTGGGCATAACATTGTCTCCTCGTGCCTTCTTGCCACACCATTCCCGTGAATTGCGTGCTCTTATCAGACAACACGCGACTAGGTTGACCCACTTTTTCTATGAACGATTTCAGCTTGTTAAGGACGGTTCGTGCATCCGCTTGTACAGTAGCATTGAGCTTCGTAAATATAGATAATATATCCATTATAACGAAAACGTATGCCACTCTAGCACGTGACGTTGGTAAAGGTCCAAACAAATCAACCGATAAGCAGTCCAACGGCCTCTCAGGCTGCAGTTCACCCATCAAGTTCTCTTGAGCGTGCTTACATCGCTGGCACAGGTTACAGGTTCTCGCCGTGAANCGGTGCAGGCTGCAGTTCACCCATCAAGTTCTCTTGAGCGTGCTTACATCGCTGGCACAGGTTACAGGTTCTCGCCGTGAAATTTATGTCGAAGAGCTTCATATGTTTTTCGTATACCGGTATGTCCTAACATTTCGTTCATGTCAAGCAACATTTTTAACTGTAGTGTTTTCCTGTATTACAGGCTGCCATTCAGGCTCAAAATTTTTCTGTTTCTCCCATGACAGGAAAGTTATCTGGCTTCGGTGACACAATACACTGTATGAAGTTGGTGTCCGGCCGGAAACTGAAAAAATTTCAGAAATACGGTATTACAAAATGGGTCGGCTTGCTGATCGTGTGGTAAGGTCTTGAAATGNGAAACTGAAAAAATTTCAGAAATACGGTATTACAAAATGGGTCGGCTTGCTGATCGTGTGGTAAGGTCTTGAAATGCTATTGCCAATTTACTGCTGCAGTGGGCGGTTTCTTCATTAGTGCGACTAGATATTCATTTGGCTTTTTTGTCAATTCAAACTTGTTCTTCATCCGGGATACGNCGGTTTCTTCATTAGTGCGACTAGATATTCATTTGGCTTTTTTGTCAATTCAAACTTGTTCTTCATCCGGGATACGGCTCAAAACGTCTGCGACTACATTGTTTGCCCCTTTTATGTGACGGTACTCAAGGTTGAATTCCTGTATTGGGAGAGCCCATCTTGTTAGTCGGCTACTGAAAATTTTCCCAGTTTTCAAACTCAACAGAGCCTGGTGGTCAGTTTGCAAAACTACCTTTTCACCTAACAACAAATCGCGGTACTTTTCTAAACGCTAGATTGCCGTCTGGGGTAAGTAAGTGGCCTAAAAACGGGACTTCTTTCCTGAAAAACAACGATTTTCTGAGTTTCAGTGTTGTACCTGCACCTGCTAATTTATTCAAAACAAAATTCAAATGTTCCAAATGCTCTTTGAAAGCGGTCGAAACAATGAGGATATATACATATGCACGAGCGAACTCCGAACAGTCTTCACCCAAGGTCAAATTCATACATTGTGTAAACTGTGAGACAGTATCGCATAATCCGTGATGAACCTTGAAACGGAAACGAGACAGACGTAACACCCAGCGACCAAGCTTGTTCAACTNTCTCAGGGTTTTATTGCGGTGAAGCCCGGGGTCGTGGGACCTCGGCGTATCTTGGGGCAGCTGCCCAGTGTAGCTGTGTTCGTGCCCTGGTGGCTTCCGTTGCCTCCGGATGCCGTCTGCATGTGCAGAAAACTTGGGTGGCCCGTCTTTGCAGCTGTGAGGCGCGGTATCCTTTATTTGGACACGTCCGCCACCCTTAATATTTTTGGTGTTGACCGCCGGCAGGCTTCGCTAGCGCGTGTGTTCTGACGGCCAAAAATGCATGGACGCGGGTGGCGTCAAATTTATTCAAAACAAAATTCAAATGTTCCAAATGCTCTTTGAAAGCGGTCGAAACAATGAGGATATATATATATATGCACGAGCGAACTCCGAACAGTCTTCACCCAAGGTCAAATTCATACATTGTGTAAACTGTGAGACAGTATCGCATAATCCGTGATGAACCTTGAAACGGAAACGAGACAGACGTTACACCCAGCGACCAAGCTTGTTCAACTGTTGAGAATGGTTAAGGACCCAGCTCAACGCCTTGTTNTTACACCCAGCGACCAAGCTTGTTCAACTGTTGAGAATGGTTAAGGACCCAGCTCAACGCCTTGTTGTCCGCATAGAGATCACATTTCTCGTGTTCAATGTATGATGCAATTTTTTCAAGACCATAAGTACATGCAAGGGGTTCTCTCTCATAGATAAACAATTTCCGCTCCGTCTCGGTGAGACTGCGAGTGGTGAAAGCCACTGGCACCAAACCTTTCACAGTCCACTGGCGTAGGACAGCGCCTAAAGCTAGTGACGAGGCATCTACTTGTACGACAAAACAGTGCGAAAAATCCGGTAGAAAGAGTACCGGAGGTGTAGCTAACTTCTGCTTTAGCAAGGAAAAGGCTGACACCTGCTCCTGACCCCACTNGGTAGAAAGAGTACCGGAGGTGTAGCTAACTTCTGCTTTAGCAAGGAAAAGGCTGACACCTGCTCCTGACCCCACTGAAACTCCACTCCCTTATTTTTTAACGAGTTCAACGGTGCTGCCAATTCTGAATAATGTTCTATAAATCATGAGTAATATCCCAGTAATCCTAAACATTTTTGCATTCCCTTCGAGGTTTTAGGGCGAGGGAAATTTAATATAGGGGCCAAAAGATAAGGAACAATCAACAATTGAAGATCGCAGAGCAGATATCCCAAGAATTTCATCTTGTTCGAACCCAAGGTAATTTTATCGGGATTAACCGTTAAACCAAATTCCGGCATTTTAAGAAACACCAGACGCAAGTGGAATAAATGGGACTCGAGGTCATCACTGCACACAATGATGTCATCGATATAAATAAACATAAACTAAAATTTATACTCAAACAGGACATGATCTAACACTCGGGAAAAGGCTTGACTGCCAAAATTAGAACCCAGAGGAATGCGTGTTAACTCGAACTGGCTCCACGGTACACTAAAAGCAGTATATTTCCTGCAGGAGGGACCTAGCAAACATTGATGAAAGCTATTGTTTAAATCTAATACCGACAACACATGGGCTTAACCCAAGTGTTGAAGGGCGCAATCGATAGCAGGCAACGGAAAAGGATTTTATGAATTTTCTTGTTTACAAGAGAATGGTTAACCACGAAACGATACTTGTCACTTTCCTTTTTACTCACGAGAAAACCAGGCGAACAGTCTTCTGACGTGGATGGAACAATTACGCCAGCTTCTAACAACATATCTATGATTTTCCGAAAGGCTTGGAGCTTAGGGGGAGGACATTTGAAATGATGGTCNCGCCAGCTTCTAACAACATATCTATGATTTTCCGAAAGGCTTGGAGCTTAGGGGGAGGACATTTGAAATGATGGTCGCGCACGGGAATATCATCCGTCAAAGAGACTTGTAAGGAACGACATCGCATTTACCAATGCGTGAAGAGATGGCATCACTAAACTTCTCCTTCAACTCATCCAATTGAATTTGAAAATCAGTGGCAGAACTCGCGCTGTCAAAGGAGAAAGCACGTCCCGAACTGCGTCGACCTGAAGACCTGTATGCGTAAATATAGTCACGTTCACAATTACGCTTAACGCGTGAGGGAAAACAAAGCCTCTATCACCCTGCGTTTGAACCCCACAAAAGTACCAGCTGTCAATGACATGACTTCTTAACGAAGTAATTGTAATATAAATACTTCACATTTAATTGCTTGGCTTTCAGGAGACTATAATCACAACTCAGACATAAACTAGATATTTTACTCACCGCAATAAAGAAATATAGGATACTAACTGGTTCCAGGGATGTGAACGGAGGTAGGATCTGCAAAGCTCCCATGAACACTTTGTCTACTTTAGGCGGACCATTGGTGACACTCGCCGAGACCACTCGCTGAGAGGGTTGCGCCATCGGACCTTGTTGACGCCACAAGCCCACCGCAGGTCGGCGCAGCTCAGCTACGGTCATCGTTCTTCATCAGCTACAAACTCGAGGTCCCGTAAAAAATTCAAAAGTTCTTCCTTCCTGAACGTGTAGATAGACGCGACCTCAGCCATTTCATGGAACAAATACAACATGCAGATATGAGAAAACAAAATAGCGGAGTTCGCGCACAAATTATTTGTGCCGAAACACAAATAATATGCATACAAATTCGGCCAACAACTCGTATATCTTGCCAATAAATATACGCTGAAACAGATGTAGCACCCTAGATTATTTAAACATGGAACTTCGTAATAATTAAGCAATGTTCACAATAATTTATTTCTTCCTAGATCCACACAAAATGATTAAAACTTGACATGAATGTAAAAATTTGGTCTCAAAACTGGCATTACACAGCTTGAATAAAGTTGATTTAAATCAATTATTGATTCCCAGCGATATAAGACTAATATTTCTATAAGATCATTTGGAAAGGAGGGCAGCTGTATGAGCCCAGTAAAGCCTCCTTTTCATAAAAATTGCAACTTAAAATTATCTATCAAAAAGTTATATAAAAAATGACAATTCGGCGGAGGCAGTCAAATTACCCGTCAAAGCTCCTGCCGAATAAAATATTACTGAACGGGCACAGTTATAAATGTTGACAAAGCCCAACGCGAGAGTCGTGGACACAAAGTATTTTAAAAAATAATTATTCTTGGGCAGCAAACAAGATTACACAAAACACGTAACAAACAGGCAGAACACAGCAAAGCTAGGTTTTAGTTAAAGCCAAAAACTAATTTAGAGGCGAACGAGACCACAATATTGAAAAAACGCTAACTTTACTGCATACCCAAGACAACACATCTACGCCACACAAGACATTAAAACATTAAAAAAAAAGCCCAGCTAACCCACAAACTCTTGGTCCACGACTCACCGTTTCAATAGCCCAATCACTCCGCGGCTCAGGCGACGGTACAAACAAAATACCCATCACGGATTCACGTCCGTTGGACGACACGTGCGGCGATCTTTTCCATAGCAGCAAATCTTCAGGAACGTGTTCAGTCGAGGGCAGGGCGTAGAATGGGAGCGCGAGCCGTCTAACGACTGAAATAAAGTGGCAAGATCATAAAAAATTACGACACACGAGCGGAGGGGAAAACGAGGGTGGCCCAACAGGGTTTGGAAAGGGAGGGGATCCGTGCCGAGCATAGAGCATACCACCGAGCAGAGTTGAAACCGACGAAGACGACTTGCGCGACAAGCACTAGAGTCGCAATTTTATTAAAAAATTCACCGTGTTTTCTCCTAGCTTTCCCTCGAAAGTAGCCATTTGCTCGGCNACTAGAGTCGCAATTTTATTAAAAAATTCACCGTGTTTTCTCCTAGCTTTCCCTCGAAAGTAGCCATTTGCTCGGCCCACAACTTACTTAGGTGGTACATCATTGTGCTCATTGACGGGGCAGCAGGTGTACTACTGCTTGAGGTGTTAAGATTTACCGTGGCTTGTGGAGAATTAGGTAGAGAGGACATGCCTAGGTTGGTGTTCTGCACATTGCTCTGTTTTGTGACCCCTAACTGTAAATATGTTATTGAGGCTGCTTTTTCCACTTGGCTGAAACTTTCATCGATATGCCTATCAAAGGAGTCTAATTGAGCTGACCTTCTTTCGGCGACTTCATCCACATTGGTGGAGCTCGCCGGGTTTTTTTCCTAGCGCCCCTATAAGCTTCTTGCAATATGCCACTTGAATCGAGTACTGCTGCTTTACAAACTCTTACTCTCTCTTAGTTGGGGCTAAGTCCTCCCTTATTTGAGCAGTCGTATTTTGTAGTTTATTGCTTACAGACTCTAACTCAGCTTGTGCATTAGCAATTTGAGCAGTGAAGTTTCTATTAAGTTGTGTGATTTGAGCACTAAATTGCGCCTGATGGCCTCCTGTTGTTCGGTTATTCTGAAGCCTTTCAACCTGTTCTGTCGTTCATTTTTCCAGTCTTTCTGCCTGTTCTTTGTGACTGGCTACTAGCCTTTTCTCGAGTATTTCTACCTTTTCCCTAGCTTATTCAGACTGTTGCTCGATAAGAGCTGCAATTTGCTGCAACTGTGTGGGCGAGTTACCCGCTTTGTTGTCGCCTGACGTGCTTGACTGGACATTTTGTTGTTCCGCTTGTACTAGAGTAACAACTGTGTTGTCTACATGTGTAGCTTCAGGTGTTTCAGGTGCTACGTTTCGTGTAAGATCGTTCAATTCTGCCATGGCGTCAGTAGTTCTGTATTAGAAACGTTTATAATTTATTGGGGTCGTTTGCCTTAGGTAGTATGGAATCCTAACATCTCGAATCATTAATCCACAGTGCAGCAACCTGTTTGCACTCCTCAGCCACGCGTTGGGAGCAAAAAAAAATACTTATGTTATGTAACAATAAATAATAAATAGCGTATGTCTCGTGAATGTTTCTTTCCTGGCTAACACTGCAGACATACGAGTAGAAATAAGGCACATTAGATATGCGACTAACAATAAGAACTTACCAAACCTCAACATCTGCTATACAACCTGGTAGATACTTACGAAAAACGTTGTTCAACTATCTGTAAGTCAACACACTATAACAAAAAAATACAACTAGCTACTGCATAACTACTGTAAATGAAACAGTGACAGCTTTAATTCCCTCAAAGCACAATATGACTGGGCAGCTACTATTTAATTTCCAATTAAGTGATATTTGCATATTAATAAAAAAAATTTTGAAAGAAGTTTGTAATTTTTGTTTATTATCTTTAATAAATCTTTTTGTTCTTCATTTCAAGCATTGAAAAACGTAATTTTTTACTATTTTTTCTTCGAAAAAATTACATAGTTGTATTGTTATGTTATTCTTTTTGATTTTTATTAATATATGAACTAAAATTTTTCTGCGTCTTTACCAGTATATTCTACGGGTATTTTATAATGACCATTCGATCATTTTATAAAATAAGATATACTTTCTGGTTCATGTTTTTGGTATTACAATATATAAGATTTTTCTGTATTTAGCTCACATGTATTCATATTGTTTAATAAACATTCAATATCAGCATAAAAACAAAAGGAACTTTTAATGAACGATTCCTATATTTAAAATATGTCTTTGTAGGTTTTATAAAGAAATATTCCGGATCACTTGAATAAAATATTTATTAGTTTTAAGAAAGAACACTATAATTTCAACAAGGCACATACCGCCATGACACAACAACGGTAGCTTGATAGCTAATAATTTGTTTACAGTATTGCCATCTTAAGAATATAAAAACTTTTAATATTGCATTGTATATTATATTACAACAGTCTCATTAAATTATGTCATTTTTATTTTAAAAGCTCTATTGGTTAAGCAATGTTCTTCATTTTTAACTAATTTTTTAAAAATAAAATATTCTTAAACATTTTTTGCAAGGAAAAATTTTAATTTTATGATTACATTGTTTTGAAATTAATTTTTATAAATATTTAATCAGAGAGTAATGACTTTTATTTCAATTGGAAAATTTAATGTATATATATGTGATTATCATTTGAAATTGTTGTTGTTTTTAAAGAATAAAATTTAAAGTTTTCGTCGAAAGAATAATAATATATATATATAAATATATATATATGTTTTTCTAATTTTGGTATATCATAGATTTCCTTGACATTTCAACAATTTCTAGAATTTTTTTCAATATTTTAATCAAAATTGTATATTAAGAAAATTTTTCAACATGGTTTGTTGCTGGATATAATGCTGAAATTATGTGATATAGAAATGATTTATCATTATTTTTTAACAATAATACATGCATTTTTATTTTTTATTTATTGTTGTAATTGTATTTATGAAGAGGCACTTATATGTAATATTTATTTTTACATATTTCTAAATTAATAACGGAATGTAATGACCAACCACAGCCTTGNCAGGCACTTATATGTAATATTTATTTTTACATATTTCTAAATTAATAACGGAATGTAATGACCAACCACAGCCTTGAGCTTCAAATTATGTTAATTTAGTACAAAATACCATTGAATATATTGATGCTATTTGGTTGGGGAAGCCAATGTAACTTGCGCTTTACCCCACCTGTGGAGAATACGGGGTGACTTATAGTGTCGTTGTTAATTCCTCCAGGCATAGAGTATATGATGCCTAGAAGGTTAAAGGTTTTTCAATATGATTGTCTTTTGATGTTTCACCGAACTGGATAATTATATTGTATCGAGTTGGAACAAAAACAATGTACAGCAACACTTCCGAGGGGTGGTACTCTATTCTGGCTACTCGTATTAACTGTGTACAACTTCGCGGTGTAGGGGGGCTTCTCTGGACGGCGACTGTATACTTAACTCTGCTGTGGGTGCTGGTAAGCTGTCATCTGGGGATGAGCTCTGGCGAAGTGGTAGGCCTTGGACAAAGGCCTGCATTTGGTGTCGTCTCACTGGATGGGTGTGGGGCTCGTGCTCACGTCTTCTCGAGATTCCTTGACGCAACTCTTCCCTCGGCGCGGTGATAATGAACNATGGGTGTGGGGCTCGTGCTCACGTCTTCTCGAGATTCCTTGACGCAACTCTTCCCTCGGCGCGGTGATAATGAACTTCCACCACCTCCCCCGCAAGGAAGCTTATATACTCCCTAGCTTCCTTCCCTAATTGTCAGCACATGTCGCCTTGTTGAGGGAGGGGGTGGTGGGAGGAAAACAGAACAATGCCTTTCACAAAAAGTGCCCTGGTTCCTGAAGGTTGGTGGGCAGGGGGGATGGTGGCACCCTGCTTCTAGCTTACTCTGTCAGCTATTTCTCCGTGGGGCGTGTTTTCTGATTTCCTGCGAAATACACATGATTATTTTGTGATTTTTTTTCCCTCGGCGCTCAACTGATATCACGGGCTTGCTAGAGGTGCTCTTGCTTGGCTCTGCGATTTCTCCCGCTCTTACGTATGTACGTAGCACTATCCGGGTGCTACAGCGATATGCCAGCTCTTACTTGCCACAACCTTGACACGTGTAACTGCGATCCGTTCTGGCTATTCACCTGCCTCGTGACACGTGTCAACTGGTAGGCGCNTATTTTTTATTTTATTGTTTGAAATTAGAATAATATTAATTCGTTTTATAATTTCTTCTTTAGTTGACTGTAAGTATTCATTGCGATATACATAATATTTTCAGTTAAAAATTTGTATTCTTTATCTAAATGCTGTATCTTTTCTGCTAATTATTTTTCTTTCTGTAGGTAAATTTTCTGTGTTAATTATTAAATCTTGAAAATCGAATGTTGGTTTTTTCTTTTCACAATTAAATCATTATCTTTATTATTAATTTTTGAAAATGGAGTATTATTTTTTATTTTTTCGANTTTTTTTCTTTTATTGTTTGAAATTAGAATAATATTAATTCGTTTTATAATTTCTTCTTTAGTTGACTGTAAGTATTCATTGCGATATACATAATATTTTCAGTTACAAAAATTTGTATTCTTTATCTAAATGTTGTATCTTTTCTGTTAATTATTTTTCTTTCTGTAGGTAAATTTTCTGTGTTAATTATTAAATCTTGAAAATAGAATGTTGGTTTTTTTCTTTTCACAATTAAATCATTATCTTTATTATTAATTTTTGAAAATGGAGTATTATTTTTTATTTTTTCGATTAAATCATTAAACTGTGGATTATTAATTTTGAAAATGGAAGTTATAAAATTATTTTTTTCTACTAAAAGTATTATTACTAAAATTAAATACGTTTCTCAATAAATTTCCTTTTTTCTCTATTTGTCATTTAGAGTACTCTGTAAACAAAATTTAAAAAAAATTCATGAGATGCATCTAGGTTATAAAAGTGTTTTAATATATGTTTTAAATTTGCTAAGTAGAAATATTCCAAATTAAGTAATTTTTTTGTTTTAAATAAATAATGTTTATCAATATAACAATTTACCATCATTTTAGTTTCATTCTAGTTTGTTTTATATTTTNAATTCATGAGATGCATCTAGGTTATAAAAGTGTTTTAATATATGTTTTAAATTCGCTAAGTAGAAATATTCTAAATTAAGTAATTTTTTTTGTTTTAAATAAATAATGTTTATCAATATAACAATTTACCATCATTTTAGTTTCATTCTAGTTTGTTTTATATTTTGAACAACCTTTATAATTAAATTTTCAGCCATAATCTTTAGTTTTTTTGATGTCTTATTATTTGATTTGTTATATTTATCTTTTTTAACTTGGCTCAATAAGTTTTCCCTGTTAGCATTTTATTCTCTCAATTTATTGTAAATAAACTTTATAAATAATTGTAAAAAAAAATACAAATAACTATATTTTTATTTTATGATCTTAAAAAATATTAGTTAAAAAATATAATGCTTTCGTTTTGTTATTTATTTAATGCTTGTTTATTTTTATAATGTCCCATCTTGTTTACATATAAATTTTTACATTGTTTGCATAGTTTAAAAGGTTTATCTTTTGTTTAGGGATGAAGGCAAAGTAAATTATTATAATTTGTTTCTTAACAGTTTTTTTTTTTAGTTATATATTTTTTATTTTCGCATTTTCTCGTGTGATTCTAATTGTTTATGTTTTCCAACATGTTGTTAACAAATATTTTTCCTAGAATCACAAAGTACATTTTCCAATATTTTATCTAACGTTTGTTTGTATAATTCTTTAACATGATCGTTTGTACATATTTTAGAAGTATTAATATGTTTACCTTTCGAATTTTTGTGTAAATGAAAATAATTTATATATTGTACATTACCACACTTTTTACATGATTTAGTATTAATAATTTTACTAAAAACTATCTCATGGTTTTATTATTGTTATGTCTTGATGAACATTTTTTTTANGTGATGAAGGCAAAGTAAATTATTATAATTTGTTCCTTAACAGTTTTTTTTTTTTAGTTATATATTTTATTTTCGCATTTTCTCGTGTGATTCTAATTGTTTATGTTTTCCAACATGTTGTTAACAAATATTTTTATTAGAATCACAAAGTACATTTTCCAATATTTTATCTAACGTTTGTTTGTATAATTCTTTAACATGATCGTTTGTACATATTTTAGAAGTATTAATATGTTTACCTTTCGAATTTTTGTGTAAATGAAAATAATTTATATGTTGTACATTACCACACTTTTTACACGATTTAGTATTAATAATTTTACTAAAAACTATCTCATGGTTTTATTATTGTTATGTCTTGATGAACATTTTTTTTTAGAATTTATATTCCACACTCACATAATACCTTATTTTCATTCATCATATTTTCTTTATTTTCTATTTTCGATTTATATAATAAAAGTTATCTACCTTTTAATTTTTTATGTTTGTACTTAATTTTATATAATATTTTTATTTTAAAATTATAATAAAAAATCTTTTTAGTAAATAAAGATGGATCCAGTGCTCAACAAGTTGAATTACTCTATCAAATTTATAAAACTAATTGAGGTAAATTTAATAAAAAAGATAAAACATCTGTTTTTCAAATTATGGATACGATGCACGTAAAAAAAAAATTTACGTGTTTGGATGAAAGTTTTAAAATAATTTTGCCCTATATATATATATATATGTAAAAAATTTTGAAAATAAAGATTTGAAAATTATGAATGTAAAGGGTAATTAATTACCTTTGTTATGAAGGATTTGTANTTCGATTTATATAATAAAAGTTATCTACCTTTTAATTTTTTATGTTTGTACTTAATTTTATATAATATTTTTATTTTAAAATTATAATAAAAAATCTTTTTAGTAAATAAAGATGGATCCAGTGCTCAACAAGTTGAATTACTCTATCAAATTTATAAAACTAATTGAGGTAAATTTAATAAAAAAGATAAAACATCTGTTTTTCAAATTATGGATACGATGCACGTTAAAAAAAATTTTACGTGTTTGGATGAAAGTTTTAAAATAATTTTACCCTATATATATATGTAAAAATTTTGAAAATAAAGATTTGAAAATTATGAATGTAAAGGGTAATTAATTACCTTTGTTATGAAGGATTTGTAAAAAGTTAAAAAGATCAGTCAATTCATAATATTTAATTTTCAAATTAATAATTTTTTTATGTTTTTAATTTTTTTGTATTTATAAGTTTTATATTTTATAGCTTGGTATTTAACAGGTTTTCAGTGTCTTAATATTTTGATAATTTGTTGTACATTTTAGTTTCTTGATATTTTGTTGAATTTCTGAGAATTTTAGTCTTTTTTATATTTTGTTAATTTTTGAAAGTGCTTCAGCATCCGCATTTTATATATATACAGAGAATTATCGGATATGCTCACAATTACACATATATTTCCCCGCCAAATTAAATCTACCTAAANAATTTTTTTATGTTTTTAATTTTTTTGTATTTATAAGTTTTATATTTTATAGCTTGGTATTTAACAGGTTTTCAGTTTCTTAATATTTTGATAATTTGTTGTACATTTTAGTTTCCTGATATTTTGTTGAATTTCTGAGAATTTTAGTCTATTTTATATTTTGTTAATTTTTTCTTTAATTTTTGAAAGTGCTTCAGCATCCGCATTTTATATATATATATACAGAGAATTATCGGATATGCTCACAATTACACATATATTTCCCCGCCAAATTAAATCTACCTAAANTTATATATATACAGAGAATTATCGGATATGCTCACAATTACACATATATTTCCCCGCCAAATTAAATCTACCTAAAATTTTAAATTCCTCTTTTGACTAACGAGTTAAAGGAGAGTAAATATAAAAATGTTGTGTTACTTTAATGGTGTGCCTGTGACCAGCATCCCGACTTTGTGTTTGGTTGTACCATCATTGACTCCATCTGGACTGTATACGTAGTCCATGATGTCATTCGTAAACCTTTGGGTTTAGGCCTTTGAAAATTGGAATGTGCCAGGTACACTTGGGTAATAAGCAGTCTCATATTTTGTGCACTTTTCCGTCAATCCACCATTCCATAAAATTTTTTTACCGATCTTTCTATCAANTAAGCAGTCTCATATTTTGTGCACTTTTCCGTCAATCCACCATTCCATAAAATTTTTTTACCGATCTTTCTATCAAACTTTTAATCCATATTTATGTCAATACTTCAGTAATTTCGATTAACCCCCAATCTTTCGATCAATATTTCAATCGTTGGATCAATATCTCGGTTAAACCTCATTCTTTGAACAATCTCCCTATCTCTCGACCAGTCATTCTATCAAACTTTCAATCATTATTTCCAAATCAACATACTAGCTGGTCAACCAAATGTGCAAACCAAACACCCAGGTCAACCAACAAGGCCAACCAAGCAGATGTCAAACCTGCTTTTAAAAATGAAACACCATAAAAATTAATTCATAAGCATACTTCAAAAACCTGCCATAAAATAAATAACAAAAATTACTTAGATATATAAAGCTAAGAATTATACCTCAACTTCACACCTCAAAAATAACCNTAAGCAGTCTCATATTTTGTGCACTTTTCCGTCAATCCACCATTCCATAAAATTTTTTTACCGATCTTTCTATCAATCTTTTAATCCATATTTATGTCAATACTTCAGTAATTTCGGTTAACCCCCAATCTTTCGATCAATATTTCAATCGTTGGATCAATATCTCGGTTAAACATCATTCTTTGAACAATCTCCCTATCTCTCGACCAGTCCTTCTATCAAACTTTCAATCATTATTTCCAAATCAACATACTAGCTGGTCAACCAAATGTGCAAACCAAACACCCAGGTCAACCAACAAGGCCAACCAAGCAGATGTCAAACCTGCTTTTAAAAATAAAACACCATAAAAATTAATTCATAAGCATACTTCAAAAACCTGCCCTAAAATAAATAACAAAAATTACTTAGATATATAAAGCTAAGAATTATACCTCAACTTCACACCTCAAAAATAACCTCATTAATCATAGCTCAAAAAACATACATCTCAATAAAAAATGATAACGAAATAAAATACTCCAAAATATAAAACTAAATATATTCTTCAAAACCAAACTTAAAAAAATTACAAATCATGCAAATATGCCTCGAAACCATGCCTAGAAAAACATACCTAAAAGCATGCCTGGAAAATGCCTAAAAAATTGCCTTAAAAATTGCCTCAAATTATGCTTTGAAACATGACTCAACCATTCATCAAAAACATACCTTACAAAACTTGACTCAATACATGCCTCAAAAACCATACCTCAAAATCATATCTCAAAAACATCCCCCAAAATCATACTTCTAAAATCATACATAAAAAACATTAATCAAAATCATACCTCAAAATCGTAACTGAAAAAAAAACATTCATCAAAATTGTAACTCAAAATCGTAACTGAAAAAACATTCATCAAAATCATACCTCAAAAATGTAACTGAAAAATCATTCTTCAATGTCATACAACAAGCAAACCTCAAAAAATATATTTCATGAACTGTACCTCTAAAATAGATCTCAAAAATCATACGTCAAAAATATACATCAAAGCATACCTCAAATATTATACCTCAAAAAACATAACCCAAACACATTTCTCATAAATATAACTAAAATCATACATAAAAACATACCACCAAAAAATACCTCACAAAATACCTCAGAAAATAAACCTCAAAAAATCATACCTAGAAAGCATACCAAATTATTATACTGCAAAATATATATCTAAAAAATATACTACACAATCATATCTCCCAAACACCTTAAAACTTATATCTAAAAAAACATACCTCTTTAACTATCCTCTTCGCCTTTATCATCAACACTAACTTCAACATCATTTCCATGATTTCCAACAGCAAAACCATTTACGAGTTTCCTTTCCTTGGTAGTTGAGTTGTCATTGACAAAATTAGTCTTTGCAGAGAATTGTGCTGTATTATTTTTTTAAGCTCTTTTATTTCAACTTTAAATTTTTTAAGTGTGTACTTCTCACGAATCGACTGCATGGCATGCTGTCCTTCGCTCTTGTTGTCCATAGTTTCCTCGTCGGGATATATTATGGAGCATATTAACAGGAGGTAACAATGTGAACACATGCTGTCTTTCAGAAGCCAAAAGAACACTACCAACAGACCTTGGCATGCCTATTCAAGCTATCACTTCGAGCGAACTGCCTAAATCACAATATGTAATCATTAGACATTAATTATTTTCATGTGGCTGCACACTGTATTCGAAAGTATAAACTTTATCACAGTATCAGCAATTAGATGAGGAAGGTATTTGTTTCGACTCAGTTTTCATCACAGTCAGCCATAAGCCTTTCTACACATGAACAATATTCAGTACAAGGAGAATGATTCCTTCCAAATCGATGTTCGTGTCACACCGTCAAAACCACTGCCATTATTCTATAAAATAGCTATTATTTTGACAGTAAAGAGCCTAGCTTGTGCTCACAGTAGGCCTTCTATCATATATGTAAAAACAATTGCAAACACTTTGGTAAAACCCACATACAGTTCATACGAGAAGGAATCAAAGATAATTGGAAAACATGCTTTCGACTACANGCAAACACTTTGGTAAAACCCACATACAGTTCATACGAGAAGGAATCAAAGATAATTGGAAAACATGCTTTCGACTACAGTATGTGGAGACATGAGAAAGGTGAGTGCCTGAAGATTCGTTATTGTGTACTTTTTAACTGGAATATATGTAGAGGCAGTTTGCTCGAGGTGATTAACTTTAATAAAATTGTTAAATTGTGCAAGTATAACATTCTTTCGCCTACTGAGAAACAGCATTCGTTCACATTTCTAGCTCCTGTTTATATGCTGTACAATATGTTCGCAGAAGACGATGAATCTATGGAATATACAAGTGATGAACAGTGTGTCATACAGTCGGTTCGTGCGATATATACTCTCGCTAAACTCGCATGTGAATATGATGAGCTGAAAAAATAAAAAAAGCAGCACCAGTATCTGTGCAAACCAATGTCGTCAACAACACCCCAACTACCAACGAAAGGAAACTTGTTAATGACTATGCTAATGAAGAAGCTGGGAATGATGATTTGAAGACAGTTTTAATGATGAAGGTGAAGATGATGGTGGTGATTTTCCTAATGTTTGCATGCATCTCTCCAGTAAGTCTGCTGGGACATATGACATGAAGAAGAGAGGAGACGACCAGATAGCACGTTACATTTTCCCGAAGTCCCACATAAACAAGACTCAGGCATTTGATTGAACTGCATAAGTTATCTTCACTCGTCGATGAATTGAAAAAAAGACGTTAGATCGAATAAAACCATTTGGTACATAATACCCATGATATGCATGATACGCATACAGTTGAGTTCCAGTAAATGTAATAGGTAAAACAATAAATGTATATACACATAGAAGAGTATATAAATGAAAAATTCGACATGTTGGATGTGAAAAGATTTAATGCGGTAAAAAAAGATGCAGAAATGTATTTGCTATGGATACTTAATATCGTTTATATCCAATGTAAAATTGCCATGCTTTTATTTTACTTTTTTTTTTTTTTTTTTTTTTTTTTTTTTTNTTCAATTCTCGTATTATGAAAATGAAAAAGTGGAAAACATGTTTTCATGTAAATTGCAATATCTCTTAAAACCGATATGATGTCGAAATTTTTTTGTTTCGAAATACTACCAATATAAAAGCTTACAATCAAATACAGCATGATAAGTACAAATATTTCAAATTCCGGGCGGGGAAAGAGTAATATATCCTAGATCTGTGTCACATACTAATTTGATTACAAATTCAAATTTGGGATATAGCCGCAGAATAATTCAATATTTTAAACCTGCCTTTGTATTTTTTTCAATTAACCTATAAAAAAGAAAAAAACAATAGCTCCATGAGGGTTAATCCGTGGGGTACAGTTAGTTACCCATAAAGAGAAGTTCATAATATAAGTAGAAACATGTACAAATTCACACATAGGTGAACATACAAGCATCAATCAGTCCAATAACGGTTTATTACAACTTTTCTAAGGCCTTGCAAAAGTTATACCTCATAAACATTCCTCCTTCTCGTGCAAACAAAACTTAATTCGAGTGTACAAAATTACATCCAAAGGGACAGCGCACCGCATTCGTGGGCACTCGGTTTAATAATAATTTGCATAACAACTATATATTACCAAACATTACCAACAAACGTATTTTCTCACTGTTATAAATAATATTAATTATAAAAGAAATGACATAATTACAAACAATACAAGGGAAATGTTTAATTAAATGACAAATTTGGTTCTTTAAGCTTAGAGAAGTATAAAAGGCTCGTGATACATGGCATATATATGGAATAAATTAAACACATCTTACATGAGGTGATTTTACAAATGTTTATTAAAAAAGGTGAAGAAACAGAGAATAGACNGAATAAATTAAACACATCTTACATGAGGTGATTTTACAAATGTTTATTAAAAAAGGTGAAGAAACAGAGAATAGACTATATGAGATTGATATCGGCTATGATTCACCAAATAGTTCATTTTGATTTTATTTCAATTACATATTTTCCTTCGAATGCACATTCAGGTTTTCACTTGCTGCTGCTGGTAATGCCGCTGCCTGCTCTAATTCTTGCTTTTTATTTCATTCACCTCATTTCCATTTGTTACATTTGTGTAGGAGAATATCAGCATAGAAATTGTAGTACGAGATAGAAAATTTCCAAAACTCACGAAACATATACCCACTTTCTATGCAAATATAAACACGAAAAATAAAGACTAAAGATGTTTAGGCAGAAGAGTAGTATATTTTAGTTTGAAAAAAACGCATTAATCAATATAACACATTTCAGGTTTCAAAATATTTATTTACAAACTGCAAAGAGAAAATTATTTCATGATCCTGTTACAGGATAAGCCAAATTTTTTACAGTATGCAAGTAAACAACCAGTCATTGTTAGTGCCACCAGGCACAAACTTGTAACATTTCTTGGTAACTACATAATACACTCTTTTATTTTAAATACATAATAATAAAATCCACAAATTCTAGTTAAAAAGTTTTTTTTATTACTTTGCAGACTTTGAAAAAAATGGTGATTGGAAATACAGTTACAAAAGCGTATTATTTTGCGTAATTGTTTGTAATATGAAATAAATTTTGTGAATTGTATAATGAAACGTGACTCATTTCATTAAAACAGGTATATGACAGTTAATATACCTAAACCAATACCTCTGAAAAATTACAAATATATTTTATGATTATCACACCAAGTCATAATAAGGGAAAAATAGAAAATTTATGCAATTATCGAAAAATACCGTTCCGATAGAACATGTTAATCTAGGTCACAAAACAGGCAAACTTTTAATTTGAGCACAGAAATGTCAATGTACAAATTACATCTAGTTATACAAGAGAAAATATAAACTTTGATGTTTGAAATGATTAGCACTTAGAATTAAAATATATCGTACAGTATATGATGTGACGAAATAATTTCAATTAAAAATGTAACTAAGAAGTTATGTTAAACGCTAATGGCTAGTAGTGACGTGGCGCAGTGATATAAACTCCAGCGTACTCAAGGTGACTTGGCTGACAACGAATAAACGTTGGTTTACCGTAGCCGTCAGCTCTATAATGTTGAACAAGACACATAATAACTGTCGGATTCGGGATTCGAACCCAGATCCCACGGAAGAAAGGCAATAACGCTGCTAAGACAAACACGAAAGCGGTTTAAGAGCAATGAATACGTAATGTATTAATACTGTCAGAAATTTTAATAATATTCATAATAATGCATTTTATTTCTGGAGGGTAAAACAGCAATAAATATACTTCTAAGAGTTAGTATTCATGAGGGTACAGAAAACATTACCCTAAATATCACCTCAAGAAAACTGGAAATATAAAAGCTTATTAGAAATACTGGACACAGGATCATAATTTACAGTCGTTTAGCGTAATAGCACAAATTAAAATGTAATTTATGAACTATCATATTAAAAAAAAAATCTAAATTGCATTTGATCTATAAGTTATTCCTTGTTATAACAAGTAATAACAAACTTACAGAATGTTAAAAACAGTGACGTAAATAAAATATTCAGATTCATATTTTATAATAAAAACGTTACAAAACTGTACCAAAGAGAATGTAACTTATGAAAAGGACATAATTAATGTGACTTATTTTGCTGATGCATGTTTTAAATACACAAGTACCTCACAGATGAAAATCAGCACACTTAGGAAAAGGCCACAGCCGAGCACAGAGAACGGTATGACTAGATGAATGAGCGAGACAACGTTCACAGAGTCACCGTATTTCCACATTATGGCTGCTCTATCTGAATACGCCATGTAATCACGCCTCCACTTGGACACTAATCCGCCCTCCAGCAGTCCCATGACGACGGCATTGAAACCCGCGAGGAAGGGGTTGTTGGGAGTCTTCACCCAGTGACACGCCGGGTAGAAGATGAAGCAGGATTCCACCACATGAAGCATTGGTTTGCCATCCTGCTGGTACCTCGGCAAGGCTGTTTCGTGCATTCCAGAGACTCGGCTCATCCACCTGCTGAGGTTCCTGTGGAACGCCACCATGTCGAGGGCATCCTGGCTGTTCGGTATCAGCGCCGGGTCTTCCAGCAACACCTTAACTGCCTTGCTGTTGATGTCGAAGTCACCAACTAACTCGATCATGTCGGAGAAAGAGAGGAAGACTGACTGCTTCAGGCCCGAATCCAAAACTTCGTCTGTGTCTTTGATGTCTGGATAGTAGTGCGTCCCGAACAGGAAGCTTGTCAACGACCCTTGGTAACTATTCGCGATTATGATGTTACATAAAATGGCCATCAGGATTAAAAATCTTTGAACGGACGAGCAGGGAACCCTTTCACATACACCGCTCACTGCCAATCGAATGGTCTCCAAGAAAACACTTTCATTCATGTTTCCTTCAACATTGTAACGAGAAAAACACTTCCAACAGACGCCAATAAGTATGAATGTAGCGATATAGACGGCCCATGTTACTTTGGTGAGGGGCATCACAATATTCATATATATTGGAACCTGCTTTGCCTTGGGGACAACGCCTGTGATGCACATCCATTCGTGAGGATAGGCGTACCACTTCCTCATTCCCCACTTATACAATGCCTCATCCGTATAAAGAGTCTTGGAGTATTTGTGGTCTGTAATATAAAGAGTTTTGGAAGGAGAAATATTGTTCACTGTGCCATTGAATTTTTTCACTGCGGCATAAGTGACATAACTTGCTGGTCCTGAGTAAGATATTTCTCCGTTTTCCTCAGAGCTAACTTCAGCTAATTCTTGATCAGGTCCAGAGCTGATATTGAACACATAGCCATTGGTGTCTTGCAGTTTCTGAGCATAAATTATAAAATTTCTTTGCATCTTCATCAGCCCTGTTTCAAACCTGGTAAATGTATCAGTAAATGGATTGTAAGTCGCCACACACGTTTTTATTACTGGCGAGTGAACACCACTTTCAACTTGTAATGCGTAGACCACAGCGATGTTTAGTATATTAAAGGAGTTCCAACAGTCTTGTAATGCCATGACAATTTCAGGTGGTTCATCTGTGAGAATTTCTGTTATGATTAACAGGAAAGTAGCCTGAGGATTCCAGAATGGTAGGCTGGTCCAATTGTATTCTGGTAGACAATTATTGCTATTGGTCTTAATAAATAAAATATAAGCCACACCACTTTCTGTAGTGTCTGCTCTGTCGAAAGTATTGAACATCGTTTTATCGTTATCACTGTTAGGTAACAATAATACTGGGACAGAAATTCTGAGATGAACACGATGAACTATTTCGTCCATCATAAAGCTTTCTAAGAGGTCATATTTGTATATCGTTATAAAATTTAGGTTGTTTACGAAGTAACGTTCAATAATGTTCATTACTGTTGATGTGGTTTGCGTTCCCAGATGTGATTCATCCTTTGAGATTTTGGTCATCAGAGAAGTCTCGGTACATTTAAGCAACGACAAAAAAAGCCACGAGCTCAGTAGGTACCATGCAAAGGACATTTTCTTATTCCAGTATCTGAAACATAAGTCAAACACTCTAGGTATTTACATGACGAAAAGCTATGCTGTCTTGCTCGATTGGCGAATACTTTGAAACCAACGATTCTCAGAATATTGAAATAATGGAGTATCTGAGGTCAGAAATCAATAATAAATGCATCTTTAAACTTTGGAAAACAAAGATTCATAGACAAATTTTATTTTGGCATTAACTATGAATGTGTTAACTATAGCAACATTTAATTGTAAATGGTTGGACCCACGAGCAGGTATAATATTTGGTTACTTGAATATTTTCCAATATGTGTACTATATCTTTACGAAATTTTTCTTATTTTATGATTTTACTGCACTATTTAGTTACATATTTTTAGAACTTCCGTTAACACTACAAATTCCCTTTCATACGACAGATATCTTCTCCTGAATGTATTAAGTAAACCATCTACCATGTAGAATTATATTCAGAAATTTTCAGGATATTTGTCACAGATTTATAAAGTTCATATTTATTTGATATGGTAGAGTTCACTGAGGGGTAAAAATCAGAAGATTCCCAGTTTTTAACTGCAATAAATTATGCCTTCAGATGTAACTTGCACTATACTGAAGAATAAATATGTCAAGAACCATTTTCATTTTGTTTGTAGCCAAAACTTGTTCGCGTATTAAATATTTTCTTTTTGGGCATCACTGCTAACTTGATTGACCATCATAATTTTACAGAACACTTGTTGCCATTCTCCTGTTAACTTTCTTATATGTATATATATACTGCATATCAATAACAGTTTACGAATTATCAACAATTATAACCGATGTGTATTAGAACTGAAATGAAAATAATGAATATATATCGATTGATTTTACATAACTATAGATATACTACCAAAGGATGTTTAATTCAATAAATACACTTCGCGTTAAAAAGAATTTATATTAAATAAAATTACACGAAAGAACATTAACAGACACTCCATCAATAATTGTGTAGACAACTTTAATTTATGGAACATTTAATTTTTAAAATAAATTTGTTTAATGATTTTATACTGTATTTTGGTAACTATTACTTACCGTACAGTACTTTTAAGTAACTAACACATGTTCCAAAATCGGCAACAAAATCTGGCAGTCTGCTGTACACCAAAACGCCCACCTCAGTTTTAAATCATGTTTCCTACTGAAGTTTACTGAACGAAAATTTAAACCACTGGTGTTTGTGGAGAAGATAATGGCACCTTGTGTTGTGTTGTATTGTTGCCATGGGGGCCAATGGAACATTGATAAGTTAAATAGAACTGTTAACATCTTCAAAGATGAGAAGCTAAGATATTCACTTTAAAGATTAATCTACCTATTCTGAAGCGCTGAATAGGCAATTTCAGGTTCTATTATCTTGCCTCTCTTTCACACGTGATAGTGGTATGTGGCGGGAGTGTTGGAGGTTAGGGAGAAAACAAAGTTGCCATTAATCGTTTAAAATCAGAGTGACCGCGAAAGTGGAAGAGAATACACGAGACACTGTTGTTATTTCCTACATGCCCAGTAAAGAAAAATTGTAAAATAAATTAAGCTCATTTAAGGTTGTAAAAGCCACTAGTGCCGACCATAATTTTCGTTTAATGACTTTTGATAGCCCAACATTCTGCATGAGTACTTCCTGTTCGACAATAAAAAAAACCTCAACAGAATGTATCTCAGATAATGAACAATACGCTTGCCAGGTCAAACGTTGTATACGCTAAATTTAACAAAAAGTAACAATTATTTAAAATAAAGCTAGAAAATTGTTAATATATCATCACCGAAATATATAAATTATTTTATTCATGAATATCTGAATAAAATAGACGTTACCAGAACAAATATTAAATTTTTTATTTAAGGAAAAGTATATATATTTCGGATTAGTCAACACGTGCACAGAGAAACGGGGTGCTTCTACCCTTGTGATAACCACAGTCATGATGGCCATGGGGCCGCGTGAAGGAAACGTGCGTAGGATACAGTATCAACTCGCATTTAGTGCTACACCTCTTAATTTTCACTCACGCCACTACGAGTGAACATGTTACGACTATACACTCAACGTGTCGCTGGGCACCGTGCAGCACCGGGACATGGAACGCCTGTTCTCGCGCCAGCAGACGGGAACCTTCGTAAGGCACTCCGTTCGACTGTTGTGAACTCGCACTCAGCCACTGATAGACTAAAGATGAGGTAGACCGATCTCGCTGGCTGCACACAACCAATCTCGGTTTCCCAGCATTCAAATGCCTTTCAGCCAATACGACCAGCAAATATGGCGTGGATTGAATTTGAGGTCAGAACACTGTTTGGTACATTAGTGATTTAAGATGTTTGTATACTTCAACTAAACAACTTGGAATGCAGTAAGATTAAATTCAATTTAGGAAAATTATTTTATCCACATGAAAGTATGATTTCAACAAACTCGTTCATTACTGTTGACCATGTAACTTTGACAGTTGTGTTCCTTTGAGGTAGGTCAAAGTTGCATACATGCGCAGAAGATAAAATAAGCAGTCTACCTCATATTTATTCTACGGAGCGAATAGTAACGATTCGTTTCTTTAGTATTCATTACTGCTCTGGATCCGAAGTAACAAGTATCAATTCTCGGAAATTCACAAAGCGGTCTCGGGTCGATACCGTGCAGGCTCGGCAGGATTTGTGTCGAAGAACGGAGCAAAGATGCGCTGTAGAGAAGTAGAGTTCCTCTCCTCCACTCATCTGGGCACAAAAAAAGATCGAGGGGCGGCGGATGCATGCATTATTTCTAGGGGAGTGATGTGATGTGACTAATCGTCATTTTCACCTAGCGTCTTCAGAAACATATATGCACGTATCATGAAATTATTGACCGTTTTAAGTTTATTTCTACTGGAGTTGGGAGGATCAATTGTAAAAGTTTGGCAACCAAAAAATCTTGGCCACTACGTAAGCGCTAGTATCGCATGTGTATTACATTTTCTCTTTTTCCTACCTGAAAAAAACAGGAAAATTGTAATAATCAATAATCAAATATTAAATAACTTCGTAGCTAAGTAAAATATTTCACTTTCATTATACACGTAGGTTAAAATTATAATTAAATATTTACATTTCGCAACACTGCGACCACAGAAGTGGGAAATTTCCCTATGCCAAACTCTCCCATTAGAAATTTCGATTTGTTCCGAACCTGTGTAGAATAAACCTTAAACGTAGTAATATTTTTATTTGGCTTTATGTATGCCCTTAATATCTATTAACCAGCCCAAAAATTTGTAGCGTCACGCAACCTCACAGTAACAAAATAAATTGCAAAATGTTTTAGAAGTACAATACAAATGGAAGAAAAAGTTAATTATTAAAGTACGTTGTCTTCGAAAGATTATTTAAGGAAGTGTAGTTCAGTGACAGCGTAGGTGTTAAACAAAATATAATAATGAGGATCTGACATTCACACAATTTTTATATAGGGTTGTGTTATTGACCAATAGTACAGAGAAAGTGACTATCCACCTGCATCAGTTAATGATTAGCACACAGTAAAACAACGTATTATAAGTTTCTTAGATTAAAAAACGTGGGTGCGTGTACTTATGTACGCCGGTTAGAAGTTATACTTCTTTGGCGTGACTAAAATTAAAGTTTATTACGTATGCAAATAATTTATGTTAGTAGTAAAACAATAAAATGGCCGAAGAAAGACATTAGATACAGTTAATAAAAGTTTTATTTTAATAACATAATCAAATACTTACAAAAATTAAACGCAAATACTTGAATAAACTTTCCAAATTTTATAATACAATTTTTGTCACTAACAAATTTTTCACGGCATAATGTAAGTAAACTTCATTAATAAGATATATATATATATTCACAATAAATTACTTATATAAATGTCATGTTTTTCCATTTGCTTATTACATGAACTGATTTTGTGTCGGTTTTAAATGCAACCATGTTCTATGTTGTGTACCTTGTGTATGTATATAGCTAGACGATACGCACGCGCGTGTTGGGTCATACCCCTAACACATTCACTTTCGAATATCGTTACAGTGTGCGCGCGCAATTTCCGTTGCACACTATACGTTTACCCTCAACGCGCCAAAAGAAGTATATATTCAAAAATCACTTAAATTTTGACGATATATTTAAAAAACATAAAATTGGTAAGGACATATTATGTTAAGCAAACCGCATGTGTTAAGTCTAGTATGCTATAAATAAGTTATTTTTTATTCTTGGTGAAAGAGCGCGCTACGAATTCAAATCTTTTTGTAACGAGTANAGTATGCTATAAATAAGTTATTTTTTATTCTTGGTGAAAGAGCGCGCTACGAATTCAAATCTTTTTGTAACGAGTATGGTACTGGAATAACTGTTGCTCTGTTCACGGCCAAAGGTAACGGCTTAATGTAACCAGTCACTATGTAACGGGTACAACGTAACGAGTCCTCGTTTGTGAAGTAACGAGTAGTAACAAATACCCGAATGTAAGCAAACAGCCCATCACTAACCGCTGGCTGCCTAGCCACTAACCGGAACTCTGCTCGCCCGCCGCTGCGATGCGAAGAATGCTGACATCACGAGTCGTNCTGGCTGCCTAGCCACTAACCGGAACTCTGCTCGCCCGCCGCTGCGATGCGAAGAATGCTGACATCACGAGTCGTGTCACAGAACTTTGTTATGAATTTATTTATGGCTATTTCAAAACTAAAATGGGCTACAGTGGAGGAAAACAAAACTCATAGTTAGGTACAGCTTAACAGTAAATGACGGTGTTTTATTGAACATTTAAATTTACACTATTTAAATATATTACCACAAACATGACTTGGAGGGAACTTTGAAAGAAATAACAGTATGTTATCTAATTATACTAAGGGTCCACGCCACTATTATATTATAACATATCAGGAGAGTCCCTACCTTGTCCATGTTGCCGTAGGCGGATTCAGGCGGTTGTTAGCGGCGGTCGGACACAAATATACGCAGGGGCTTATTCTAAATTATTGGTTTCGTTTCCTGTCGACAAAAATATTCGTTATTACTCTAATTTTCGTTTCCTAATGGAAACAGCTAATCTAAGTGCATTCTAGTGTTCATTTGACGTCACTATGTTCTATAAGTAACTTAACTCAATAACGAAGCCCTTTGGGCATTCGTTAGTTTAATTGCGAAGTTTTATTACGAAAACTTGGTGGGTTGAGGTACAGGTTATTAATTGTGAATGTGGGATACGATAATCGTGAAGTAACGTGCCTTTATGCATTAGCAGTCCGCCATCTTGTATACGTGTGTCGTGGACCTTGCGCCTGTGACTTTGACCTTGTGACTGCGAAATTGNATTAGCAGTCCGCCATCTTGTATACGTGTGTCGTGGACCTTGCGCCTGTGACTTTGACCTTGTGACTGCGAAATTGTGATGATCCTGCAATCATAAACTCGGGAAAAATAATAAAAAATCGTTATTAATATTATTATTTGACGAATTTATATAAGTGAACCCAACCGTCATGTTGTATTACTGTGACTTTAATCTTGACATGAAATTACCTTACTCTGGAAAAAAAAAACCCAGATAAAACACAAAAAATGAAAGAAAATCGGTAAAAAAACATTATGTTATGGACTCCGACAGCNATTAGCAGTCCGCCATCTTGTATACGTGTGTCGTGGACCTTGCGCCTGTGACTTTGACCTTGTGACTGCGAAATTGGGATGATCCTGCAATCATAAACTCGGGAAAAATAATAAAAAATCGTTATTAATATTATTATTTGACGAATTTATATAAGTGAACCCAACCGTCATGTTGTATTACTGTGACTTTAATCTTGACATGAAATTACCTTACTCTGGAAAAAAAAACCCAGATAAAACACAAAAAATGAAAGAAAATCGGTAAAAAAACATTATGTTATGGACTCCGACAGCCNAAAAAAAAACCCAGATAAAACACAAAAAATGAAAGAAAATCGGTAAAAAAACATTATGTTATGGACTCCGACAGCCATGTTGGATTTCCATTATCTTGACCTTTACTCAGGGCAAACTTGGCCATGACTGCAGGTGACCTTGAAGTAGAAAAATCGAGAAAAACCCCAACATTTTGTAAAAAAAAGTGAAATTGAAGGGAGAAATTGCATTATTGACCCCAACCACAGTCTTGGAAATATGCAACCTTAATCTTGACGCCATGTAATTTTAAATCCAAAAAAAATTATGAAATANCCAACCACAGTCTTGGAAATATGCAACCTTAATCTTGACGCCATGTAATTTTAAATCCAAAAAAAATTATGAAATAAATATCACAAAAAATCCTAAAAAATCAGGAGAGAATTAATATTATTTATCCAGACGTCACCTTGGATATCCGCGNTAAATATCACAAAAAATCCTAAAAAATCAGGAGAGAATTAATATTATTTATCCAGACGTCACCTTGGATATCCGCGACCTCGAACCAACACAAACTTGAATCTGTAAAATTGTTAACATTAGAGGAACATTGCAAAAAAGATTCGAAAAATACGCATATAAACCTGAAATTGTTAAAACACCAAAACATTTGAGAAATTAATGACAAAATTAAATAAATATTTTTCCCAAGACTTACACTCTGGAGGACGATGATTCGATTCACATAAAGATGATGGGCGAAGCGATCAGCACATGACTGACCGCTACCAGATTTTTTTCATTGGTTATTTAGTCGGCATGCCTCTACCCCTACATGTATGATCCAATGACCGACCCAAGACACCCAACTACCTCCCTCCAACGAATCATTGGCTTTATGTTATACCCACTGTTACTAACATTCACTCGATTCCCCTTCACCTCTTCACCCTGCACAATTTACTCACTATAACTCAAATCTCACAACTAGACCGCACTAGCGATTTAATGATGATGTCACATTGCCTGCTCATGGTTGGTTGTTGGTCACATGATATCTCATCCTGTGCAGAAGTAATGAAGCCAGTGGCATGCTATGTCACAGATCATCGTCTGATGTAAGACACTCTTACACTGGTGTTACCAGAATTCAATACACTAAGTTATATTTTATATGTGTCTCTTCGCCCAAATTTTGCAGGGTCTTATCAGGCCTGTTCACAATTTCACATATACAATTTCCCCAATCAAAGAACAAATCAGCCTAAAATTACAATTACCTTTTCGGACTAGCAAGCTAAAGGAACGTATATATAAATTTGATGCTCCACCGTTGTACGCCAATTTAACTTGATGCTACGCCACCTGTCAAGGCGCCAATTTAACTTGACGGGGTTGGGCTCCACGTTGGGGAAGCCAATTAAACGGACACGGGCTTATTTAGGCCCCACGTTGGGCGTGACTATTTAACTTGATGCCACACCACTGTGGAATACAGGGTGACTTATAGGGTCGTAGTTAATTCCTCCAGGCATAGACTATAAAATGCCTAGAAGGTTGAGGGTATTTCAATAAGGTAGTCTTTTGATGTTTCACTTAACTGGATAATTATATTGTCTCGAGTTTGAACAAAAACAACATACAGCAACACTTCCGAGGTGTGGTACTCTAATTTGGCTACTCGTATTAACTGGGGTGACTTCGTGGGGAGGGGGGCTTCTCTGGGCGGCGACTTGATACTTAACTACTCTGCTGTTGGTGCTGGTATGATGTCAGCTGGGGATGAGCTCCGTCGATGTGGGCGGCATTGGAAAGGCCCGCATTTGGTGTCGTCTCACTGGACTGCTGTTCTGGGCTCGTTCTCACTTCCTATATCGATTCCTTGACACAACTCTTCCCTCGGCACTGTGATAATGAAGCCCCCTCTTCTCTAGTAAATTCGCTTATATGCTATCCAGCCTCCCTCCCTAAGTCTCTGCACATGTCTCTCTTATTGGGAAGGGGGGAGGTGGTTGCCTTCAGTACAAAGCCATTCAGCTACATGCCATGGTTTGTGAAGGTTCGGGGGTGGGAGAAGTGGTGATCTGCCCCTTGAATTTACCATCTCAGCTTATTTTTCCGCGGTTTGGCTACAAGGGTGGTAGGGGTGAGGAGTATTTGTGGCCCCTCACTTTCAATTGGTCAGCTGTTTTCTCAGGCGTGAAGCTAGAGGTGCTCTTGCTTGGCTCTGCGATTTCTCCCGCTTTCCTACATATGTACGTAGCACTTTCCGGGTGCTCCGGCGATATGCCAGCTCTTACTCGGCACAACCTTGACACGTGTAACTGCGATCCGTTCTGGCTGTCCATGTGCCTCGTGACATGTGTCAAATGGTAGGCGCTCGCGAAGGGGGTCAGCGAGGCTTCTACTCAAAAGGCATTACACGACAAAGTTCAAGCATTCGTTTAATGATTTGCCTGCGACCAGCATCTTGATGCTGTCTCTGATGATACCATCATTGACTCTAGCTGGATTGCCTACATTCGCAAACCATTAGAAATATGCCCTTGAGAATTGAAGCCGACTCGGGGGATAGAAAGTCTTATATTCAATGATTTCCGGTCATCAATGCACCATATCATCAAATAATTGAAAAATAATTCCACCAAACTTTTCATCAATAGTTTGATGAGTGATGGTTTAGGAATATTAGAGCGACTCTGGCCCACAACCAACCCCCCTCCCACTCCCGCATATCCAAGGTAGAGACTTAGTGAGACATGTGTCACTCCTAGTCACCGCAGGAAAGGTCAAATCGAGAAGGAGGCGCGTGGCGACTATAACACGTGTCGCGGAGGTATCATCCACCTACCCTTCACCCACCAACCCCCCTACACCTCTAGCAAGCCCGTAAGATCTGTTGATCGCAGAGGTTTCACGAGATAGAAAATAATCATGCACAGTTCGCCTAAATTCAGAAAACACGCACCGCGGAATAAACAGATGACAGCTGGACCCCCTCCCCACCCCTTAGCTAACAACAGGACAAGGTCGAAACGCACCGAGAATAAATAGCTGATGAGAGCAAGCTAGGAGCAAAGTGTTACCCTCCACCACCCTCAACCTTCAGGAACCAGGGCAAGTGTTTTGAAAGGCATTGTTCTGCGTTCCACCACCTTACCCCCTCCCCCCAATAATAGAGACACGTGCCGACACTTAAGGGAGACACTGGCAAGCATAAAAACTCCTTTACGAGAGAAGTGGGAACAGTTGATTATTGCGGAGCCGAGAGGTTAGTCAGTCGGTCGAGAGGCCGGGAATCGGATTCCCGGCCACAACAGTACCTCAGTACGTCAGTAGAACCGTCCAGGGAAGACGACACCTAGTGCGGGCCTTTTTCCAAAGGCCGCCCAACTCACCGGAGATCATCCACAGCTGACAGCCTACCCGTGCCAACAGCAGCCAGAGCTAAGTATACAATCGCCACACACAGAAGCCCCCCACTCAACCACGAAGTCGTCCGCAGTTAATCCGAATAGTCAAATAGCCAAATTAGAGTACCACACCTCTCAAGTGTTGATGTATGTAGTTTCGGTTTAAACTCCAGACAATATATTCGTCCTTCAAAATGAAACAGCAACAGACTACATTATTGCAAACCCCTTAACCTTCAGACATCATATAGTCTGTGCCTGAAGGCATTAACTACGACACTATAAGTCACCCTGCCTTCCACAGTGGTGTAGCGTCAAGTTCGATTAATCGTTCAGTCATTTCAGTCAATCCCCAAATCTTTCAATTTATCTTTCATACTTTTAATTAATCCTTCAATATTTTGATAGATCTGTCAATATTTCAACCAATCTATCAATTAGTACTCGACCAGTTCTTCAATCTTTTCGATCAAGTTTTAAATTTTTTTGACCAATATTTCGATTATTTCTCCAATGTTTTTGGTAAATTTCCCAATCATCCGAACAATCATTCAAACTTTTCGTCAAAATTTCTACTCTATTCCGATAAATCGTTCAATCTGGTCGACCAATTTCCAATTCATTCGATGAAACCTTTAATCTTTTCGATCAATCCTTGAATATTTAGATCAAAACCTGGGATTTTTTTAATAAATCTCCCAATATTTCGCTAGATCCTTCAACTAATATTTCTGTTATTCAATCGATATTTATAAATGAACATACTGGCTGGCTAACCAAATGTGACGTTCAAACGCCAAGGTCAACAGATCAGACCAACAACATGTCAATCATACCTCAAAACATACCTCAAAAAATACCAAAAAGGTACCTAACAAAATTCATTATAGCGTATAACCTCAAAAGCATGCCTCAAGTCACACCTCTAAAACTAAACTTATAAAACATGCAGTATAAATATAGCTCAAAAAGCTCAAAAACCGACCTCATTTTTTTTCCTAAAAAAAAATACTTCAAAACATGACTCGAAACATAGGTATCTCAAAGAGCAAACCTGAAAATAATATATATGATATATCATACCTCAAAAAAACGTACCTGAATACTGTGTCTAACATTACTTGAAAATCATACCTCACAAGGATTCATGCCTCAAAATATTCCTCAGTTCATTTGCTCGTACAATGAAACTAAACTGCTTTTAAACAACTCGAGAAAGACATACTTTTCGTACTAAAAAATTGACCTTCTTGCGCACTTTCTCGCAGAAATGTTACTTGAAACAATCTCTAGTAATACAAGACAAGGTGCAACGTAAAGTATGTGAAAATGTTTTACTCGAACATTATAAATGCGCTTAAAACATTCCAAGAGCTATTGCACTTGTTTCTAAAACGCTGAACAGAGATATTTTTTTTTCCTTTTTTCATCCTTTTTGTATTTCTCCCTCTTGTTTCTCAGTTCCACTTTCACTGGTGTCTACAATATGCCTTTTTTACCGTCAGTCAGACATAGTGAAAAACACTACACTCGTTTGGAACTAAGCAAATGATACGTATCACATTGAACATGACATACGCTTAATAGCCATTGATCATCGCATAGCTCTGTTATTTTGCTTTTCATGACGTGACATGTTCTTAGTGTGATGAAGAACCACTTATTACTTTTATGACAACCTCTTTCTTTCGGGGAAGACTTCAAACCTTTTTTGCGGTATAGTTACGCATGAATATGGCAACATTAGCATTTCAAAATTAATAATACCCTGGTAGTGTTTTAATGGCGAACAGTCTAGCTTTTAACCGAACTCCAAACTCATGTCAAAAGTGTTCAGTGATGCTCAGGTCAGGTTTTAATTGACGGGCGAAAAAAAAGAATCGTTGCCAAATTATCATCACTGTGTTGGTAGCTCTGAGTTGTCCAAAATCATGTCGCAGGCCTTAGCAACCATATATCCAAGCCCTCTAACCAGCGGATTTAGACCATACAACTACAACTTGCAGCACCATATCATGATCCAAGTTTCTCCAAAATTTACAGTGAGGTAAACAAAAAAAAAATCAGGTAGGTAACGGTTTTCCAGGGGTTCACCAATCTTATGTCCATCTGATTGCCACAAAATAAAACGTGGTTCGCAAATCAACAAGCCACGCTTCCATTGCTCTAAGAGGCCGACAGCGAAGTGATCAATGGCTGGCCTTCCGTTTAGTAATGCTAGGCTTATGGGTTGTAGCTCATGCATGTCATCCAAGTGCGACCACCTTCCGACGGAAGGTACAATCACCCTCAGCACTCCGCCATGCCTACTGAAAGTTTCCGGCCACAGTCCGCAAGGAAGCCTCGCGGCGCGACTTCACAAGTCTTCAACGATTCGACGATCCCGACCAGACAATTTTATCGACTTAGCGGGCCTAGACCAGTGTGCTACATGTCTCGATCACTTTTCTATTACAGCGATACATCAACCTCTGTTGCGCGAGGTATTTCGAGCTCAACTTATATATTGCAGATATAACGACCAGACCTGTAGGGACCAGTAATAAGCTTTTTAAGCTCACATACTTTATTTATAACAGCTGTAAATGCTACAAGGGTCGACAGTGAAATTCATTTGTCTAGGGATGTGTCGTATATGAACTATCCAAATTAATTTTCAGAGTGTGTTTGGTAATAAATGGCTACATAGTATAGCGTAAATACCCGGAGGATGATAAAAAGTAATACTCTACAAGTGCCTTTATCATCGATACTTGAAAGTACACAATTTAGTATTCGCCTTTTCTAATAAACTTCGACATTATACGAGTGAATCTTGTTTATTCTTCTTATTTTATGAACGATATGATTTAGTAGAGGTGGGCGAAGCAACCTTCCCGCCCATTACATGCATCATATCAGAGTATCAACACGTGCACTAGAAAGGCAGGTAACACCATTTGCGTAATGAATTTTTTTTTATTTGAATGAAGTGAGCCATTAGTTTCCATGGCAACAGCTCAACACAACACAACCTAGAATTATTTTGCTGTAATATATCCGCATTAAGCGGCAAACCACTCTCAGAGGTTTTGTGCGTTAAGCTGAGTGTTTTAGTGGCAACTGACCTCCATTTTCTTCAAATTTCTTTAAATGGCAAGTGTTCAGTTTACTGCAATGGCGTAAACTTGTTGTTTATAAGGTAATGTGAGATGCTAACACATAGTGTAGAAACTTATGAAACCACATCTAAGAGTTGGTGTAAAGTGTTTCGCAATCTGGATTTTCAAATAATGTTATTGATCGACCAACACGTTTGTTAAAACGATGTATAAAAATTAATTGCATAAATTATACCTTTCATAAAAAATTTTCATGAAACTATATTCTAATGTAACTTGCACCAGATGTTTATGCATGTTTGCGTCAATTCATATATTCTATTTGTAAATTTGGATTAAGCCTATATACATATATGTAAAATACATTACTGCCACGTTCAAGAAAATGAGTAGGTTAGCGTTCATACAAATAGGTATTTTTGTGAATAAAGAGGATTAATTCAAATCNCCACGTTCAAGAAAATGAGTAGGTTAGCGTTCATACAAATAGGTATTTTTGTGAATAAAGAGGATTAATTCAAATCCAGTTTTTAGAATCATAGTTTTGAATAATGTAAGTTAGTGTATAAAAAACCACCGGTTAATTTAACCTGAACTTTTGTTGCTTTTTATTTTTAACGCAATTTAATAATCCATAAGTTATTTCGGAAGCAGTTTGAAAGCGGAAAATAAATAAGAAAAATCTTAAATTAACGAAAAAGAACTGTGTAGATTATGTTTGTTGAATGACAGTAAATATATTTTTGGTATGATATTTGATTCAAATATTGAACTACCTGAGACAAATTTAGATTACAGTATGAAGGCTAATTTTGTTGCGAACGCCCTAAGAAGACAGTGGAATACATTTCATCAATTTTCTTAATAAATTCAATTGATTTTTCTGTAATTTGTCACACGCCATTTAAAATTGAAGCAGACTTAAATACTTATGTGCATATCTCTTAAAACACGTAGGGTCAAATAGTGTATGTTTCTCTGGACATGTAATATTTTCATTTTGGAAAACTGTATAAAATTGCATTGTGTTATTTTGCATTACTAAAAAAAATTACAATGAAAATCATTTTGTTTAGTTGCTGTAAATTATTAACGATTTCTTTTCTGCAGAATATTCAATCTTTATACTTTTGTATTTCATAACTAACATTTTGAATAAATAGTTACATAAAGAGTGAAACTGAATTATATTTTTATTGCGTCTAACACATTGAAATATGTATTGGACATTCGGTAACATTGTGTTATTATCGTGTGTGTGTGTGTGTTTATATATATATATATATATATATATATATAATTTTTCCTAATCCATGGTGTTTAACAACCATGATTATACCAAAAATTCGATTAACCTTCCTTTAATTGTCTAAAAAGTGATAATAATGATAACATAAATTATGGGTTTATAGGTAGAGCAAGTGATTTTCTGCGAAAAAAATATGGGGACAAGGTAGACTTGAATACTATAGGCACCCAACAGAAGTTTGTATATTGCAATTGGTTGGTTTCTGCTTGAGAAGGTGTTTTAATAATTGACCGGGCCACTCAGATTTCGGCAACATCGACATGGCTCCAGCGTTATTCGTGTGCAGACAGTTATGCATGAGTAAAGGTATGTGAGTATGTTTATTTGTTCTCCATAAATGTACACACTGAAGAATATGCAGGAGATTTGGCAGGGATGGTCTTCAGTGCCCAACTTATAATACTGTGTAGGCCAAACTGACTCTCCACTTCCCCTAAATTCGGCCGTAAACCACTAAAATGTATACGTGTATTCCAGATTCCGATTGAGCCCGAAACCCATTAAACGGCGTTGTGCATCTCCCATTGTCCTCTTGTACCCGGACAAAGCCGGGTAGTTCTGCTAGTTACCTACAAATAGATATAGTGAAATTTCGCGAAAAGATTTCAAGTTAAGTTATGTTTCTAAACACCGCAGTGTCGTTTACCGATCTTGTTTGGCTGAATTACTTTTAGACACGTGTCTGCACACTAATCACGCTGGATCCGTGTCGATGTTGCCGAAATCTGAGTGGCCCGGTCAAATATGAAAACACCTTCTCAAGCAGAAAGCAACCAATGGCAATATATAAACTTCTGTTGGGTGCCTAAGGTATTAGAAGTCTACCTTGTTCCCGTATTTTTTTTGCGGAAAATCACTTGCTATACCTATAAACCCATCATTTATATAATCATTGTTAGCATTTTTTAAACATTTAAAGTAAGACGGATGGAAATTTTTGTAGAAGCATGGTTATCAAACACCATGCGTTAGGAAAAATAACCTCAAATACACACACAAGCCCAATACATCGAGCGTAATTTAAGTATACATGTGAAAAAATATATTCCCATACTTGTTAATAGCTGTAACTAAAGTTCGTCGATTCCTAAAAAAATATCAAATATTAAGAGAAACATGGAAGTTTTTTCCTAAGAATCGAAGAGAAACTAGTAATTAATTTATCCTCCCTAATAAAGACACCTGCTAGAAAATGAGCTTGAATGAAANAAGAATCGAAGAGAAACTAGTAATTAATTTATCCTCCCTAATAAAGACACCTGCTAGAAAATGAGCTTGAATGAAAGGACCACTGAACTTTACAAACGCTCCCTCTGTCATGTTGTTTAGTGGTAACAGACGTATGTTAATTTGTTTCTTAGCTACATGCACACATTTATACTCATAAGTGATGGTAAGTACAACAGTTATCAGACAACTTCTCGTAGTCTTACAAATTTATTAGGGTTGACTAATTCCGTGTCATTGAAACAACGCAATTCGCAGTTAAGAATAAATGTTTCTTGGAAATGAAATCATTGAAATGCTCGCAACAAGGTTGCATTCTATTAAATCACTTTGACAATTTATTATACAAAACACAATTGATAAATCGCATGGGCTTATTGCTACCAACTGTAAAACGTCGAAATAGGATGGAAGAGACTTTTAATCACGAAAATTGTCGATATAAGCAACATCGTTTTTGGTATTCAAAAAATAAAGATCTGCAAGATTGCATTTGAGTATTTATAACTTAAATATTAAGTTATGTACGTTTTACTGAGTATATTCATTGGCAGAAACACCGAGTATTAGGTGCACGCCTCAAAGAAGATGTTATGAAATATGATCAGGCCTTGCTTAACGGCATGCTTGAAGACACCTTCAAACATAAATTCAAAAACAGGAGCCTTGATTACCGAAATACCTTTTGAATGGCAAAGGGAGAAAACCCTTCTACCAGCCAGTAAACGGGGCCGAAAACGTACACAACGCGCCCGATATAGGACAGAAGAACTGTTTGAACGACGTCTTTTGTCATCTGTGCATCGGGCCAAGAGGACTTATCGGGACTTATTATAAGTTATTCGTTAATTTTTCATATTTTTTTAGTTTCGAAAGTTCTCGAAACGAATAAAATTCTCGAGAAAGGCAATTTCGTATTCTAAGCCATATTTCATTACAGCCATCAGTATCTTCGGCTATGTTTGTGTTTTCGTTAGCAAATGCAAGACGCCAACACTACGCACTTGAACTTTAACTGAATCACGAGGGTTTGTTTAAAAACTATGAATACTCAAGCTTGAAAACCTTCTTAAAAGAAAATAGTAACACCCTTAAAATATTTAGATTTGAATTGATATCTTTCAAATTTTGTATTAATTAAGTAATTATTCTAGGAAATGGCATGTTTCATTCGTCAAGTGTGTCAAACTGGTTTTGACATCGTACTATTTTCTAACTCGGCTGGACGTGCGATATGTTACACATAAATATGCTGTAATACAGTTTCCACTATGTTAAAATGAACTCGCATGTACGCCCATAAGTGATAACAGACAAAACTTTTGTTGTCACAAGTACGATGATTTTTCTCCATGATCATTTTGCTGTTTAATTTCAAACTATTTACGAACAAGCTGTTCTGTTTGTAATTTTTATAACCAACAATATAAAATAAGCGACGGACAACAATCCATACACTCATGTTTATAGTATATTCTATTAATTCCTAAATGGTATGAATTTTCACTCAATTATTTTCAAGAGAAAGTAATTTTGATTTATTACTCCCAAANTACCGAAATACCTTTTGAATGGCAAAGGGAGAAAACCCTTCTACCAGCCAGTAAACGGGGCCGAAAACGTACACAATGCGCCCGATATAGGACAGAAGAACTATTTGAACGACGTCTTTTGTCATCTGTGCATCGGGCCAAGAGGACTTCTCGGGACTTATTATAAGTTATTCGTTAATTTTTCATATTTTTTTAGTTTCGAAAGTTCTCGAAACGAATAAAATCCTCGAGAAAGGCAATTTCGTATTCTAAGCCATATTTCATTACAGCCATCAGTATCTTCGGCTATGTTTGTGTTTTNAGAAAGGCAATTTCGTATTCTAAGCCATATTTCATTACAGCCATCAGTATCTTCGGCTATGTTTGTGTTTTCGTTAACAAATGCAAGACGCCAACACTACGCACTTGAACTTTAACTGAATCACGAGGGTTTGTTTATAAACTATGAATACTCAAGCTTGAAAACCTTCTTAAAAGAAAATAGTAACACCCTTAAAATATTTAGATTTGAATTGATATCTTTCAAATTTTGTATTAATTAAGTAATTATTCTAGGAAATGGCATGTTTCATTCGTCAAGTGTGTCAAACTGGTTTTGACATCGTACTATTTTCTAACTCGGCTGGACGTGCGATATGTTACACATAAATATGCTGTAATACAGTTTCCACTATGTTAAAATGAACTCGCATGTACGCCCATAAGTGATAACAGACAAAACTTTTGTTGTCACAAGTACGATGATTTTTCTCCATGATCATTTTGCTGTTTAATTTCAAACTATTTACGAACAAGCTGTTCTGTTTGTAATTTTTATAACCAACAATATAAAATAAGCGATGGACAACAATCCATACACTCATGTTTATAGTATATTGTATTAATTCCTAAATGGTATGAATTTTCACTCAATTATTTTCAAGAGAAAGTAATTTTGATTTATTACTCCCAAANCTATTAATTCCTAAATGGTATGAATTTTCACTCAATTATTTTCAAGAGAAAGTAATTTTGATTTATTACTCCCAAAAATTATTTACAAGTCAGCGCTACCTATGGGTGAATATACAAACTACATTGATCAGAGGAAAGTTTAAATTAATGAGCGTTTATGTTCTCGTATTTCATTATAAACATCTGTAATTAAATAATAAATACTCTCGCAATAGTCAGCGTACACTGCTGCTTACATGGTTCACAAAGTAAAACAGAAAGGTTAATTAGTCCTGTTAAAATAATTTTTCCCAAAAAATTGTTATGTTTCTCTAATGCATAAAGGCACGTTATATCACGATTCTCGTGTCCCACACTCACAAATAGTAACCTGTACCACAACCCACCAGGTTTTCGTAATACTACATCACAGTGAAACTAACGAATGCACAAAGGGCTTCGTAATCGTGTCGAGTTTCTTATCAAACATAGTGACGTCAAACAAACACTAGAATATAATGTTTTCGTTAGGAAACGAAAATTCNTGTCGAGTTTCTTATCAAACATAGTGACGTCAAACAAACACTAGAATATAATGTTTTCGTTAGGAAACGAAAATTCGAGTAACAACGAATATTTTTGTCAACAGGAAACCTAACCAATAATTTAGAATAAGCCCTCCGCGTATATTTGTGTCCAGCCACCGCTAACAACCGCCTGAATCCGCCTACGGCAACATGGACAAGGTAGGGACTCTCCTGTTATGTTATAATATAATAGTGGCGTGGACCCTTAGTTTAGTTAGATAACATACTGTTATTTATTTCAAAGTTCCCTCTAAGTCATGTTTGTGGTAATATATTTAAATAGTGTAAATTTAAATGTTCAATAAAAAGCATAATTTACTGTTAAGCTGTAAATAACTATGAGTTTTGTTTTTCTCCCCTGTATCCTCTTTTAGTTTTGAAATAGCCATAAATAAATTGATAACAAAGTTCTGTGGCACGACTCGTGATGTCAGCATTCTTCGCATCGCAGCGGCGGGCGAGCAGAGTTCCGGTGAGTGGCTAGGCAGCCAGTGGTTAGTGATGGGCTGTTTGCTTACATTCGGGTATTTGTTACTACTCGTTACTTCACAAACGAGGACTCGTTACGTTGTACCCGTTACATAGTGACTGGTTACATTAAGCCGTTACCTTTGGCCGTGAACAGAGCAACAGTTATTCCAGTACCATACTCGTTACAAAAAGATTTGAATTCGTAGCGCGCTCTTTCACCAAGAATAAAAAATAACTTATTTATAGCATACTAGACTTAACACATACTTTTTTATTAACATAATATGTCCTTAACAACATGATGTACTTACAATTTATCTTCAAAATGTAAGTATGTTTTAAACTTATAAATTTATAATACTATGTTTTTACTGTGTTCTAATCATTTACTGACGTCCACGTGGATAGTCACTTTCTCTGTACTATTGGTCAATAACACACCCTTATATTAAAATATGTGTAACTGTCAGATCCTCATTATTACATTTTGTTTAACACCTACGTTGTCACAGAACTACACTTATTTAAATAATCTTTCGATGACAACGTACTTTAATAATTTTCTTTTTCTTACATTTGTATTTAGTTTCTGTAACACCTTGCAATTTATGTCTTAACTCTGAGGATGCGTGACGTTTCACACTTTTGGGCTGGTTAATAGATATTCAGGGCATGCATAAAGCCAACTAAAAATATTACTACGTTAAATGTTTATTCTTCACAGGTTTATTCTACATAGGGAAATTTCCCGCTGCCAGGTGCGCAGTGCTGCGAAACGAAAATTTTTATTCTAATTTTAATCTGCGTGTATAATAAAAGTAAAATATTTTGCTTGGTTACGAAGTTATTTTATAATTTTTTATTGATTATTACAATTATCCTGATTTTTCAGGTAGGAAAAAGAGGAAATACGGTACAGATACGATACTAGTGCTTACATAGTGGCGAATATTTTTTCGTTGCCAAACTTTTAAGATTTATCTTCCCAACCTCAGAAGAAAGAAACTTGCAATGGTCAATAATTTCATGACGCGTGCATACATGATTCAGAAGACGAAGATGAAAATGACGGATTATTCACATCACATCCCTTCCCTAGAAATAACGACTGCATCCGCCCACCTCTCGATCTTTTTTGTTCTCACATGAGTGGAGGGGAGGAACTCTACTTCTCTACAGCGCATCTTACATCCGTTATTCGATACGAATCCTGCCGGGCCTACACGGTATCGACGCGAGACCGCTTTGTTAATTTCTGAGAATCGGGACTTGTTACTTCGGATCCAGCGCGGTAATGAATACTAAAGAAACGAATCGTTACTATTCGCTCCGTAGAATAAATGTGAGGTAGACTGCTTACTTTATCTTCTGCNTTCTATTCGCTCCGTAGAATAAATGTGAGGTAGACTGCTTACTTTATCTTCTGCGCATGTACGCAACTTTGACCTACCTCAAAGGAACACAACTGCTAAAGTTACATAGTCAACAATAATGTACGTGTTTGTTTGAATCTTAATAGTCAAAAGAAATATACTTTCATGTGAATAAAATAATGTTCCTAAATTGAGTTTCATNCTTTGTTAATTTCTGAGAATCGGGACTTGTTACTTCGGATCCAGCGCGGTAATGAATACTAAAGAAACGAATCGTTACTATTCGCTCCGTAGAATAAATGTGAGGTAGACTGCTTATTTTATCTTCTGCGCATGTACGCAACTTTGACCTACCCCAAAGGAACACAACTGCCAATGTTACATGGTCAACAGTAATGAACGANTACGCAACTTTGACCTACCTCAAAGGAACACAACTGCTAAAGTTACATAGTCAACAATAATGTACGTGTTTGTTTGAATCTTAATAGTCAAAAGAAATATACTTTCATGTGAATAAAATAATGTTCCTAAATTGAATTTCATCTCAGTGCATTTCAAGTTGCTTAGAGGAAGTATACAAACATCTTAAATCACTAATGAACCAAACAGTGTTCTGACCTCAAATTCAATCCACGCCATATTTGCTGGTCGTATTGGCTGAAAGGCATTTGAATGTTGGGAAACCGAGAAGGGTTGTGCGCGGCCAGCGAGATCGGTCTACCTCATCTTTAGTCTATCAGTGGCTGAGTGCGAGTTCACAACAGTCGAACGGAGTGCCTTACGAAGGTTCCCGCCTGCTGGCGCGAGAACAGGCGTTCCATGTCCCGGTGCTGCACGGTGCCCAGCGACACGTTGAGTGTATAGTCGTAACATGTTCACTCGTAGTAGCGTAAGTGAAAATTAAGAGGTATAGCACTAAATGCGAGTTGATAGTGTATCCTTCGCACGTTTCCTTCACGCGGCCCCATGGCCATCATGACTGTGGTTATCACAAGGGTAGACGTGTTGACTAATCCGAAATATATATATATATATATATATATATATACACGTCCTTATTTAATTTTTTTCTTGTAACTTTTATGGTATTAAGGTATTCATGAATAAATCTATTTGTAAATTTCAGTAATAAAATATTAACAATTTTCCAGCCTCATTTTAAAGAATGGCTGTTTCCCGTTAAATTCTTCGTATAAAACATTTCACCTATGCCGTATAGTTCAATATCTGGCAAACATTCTGTTAAAGTTATTTTTTTTATAGTCGAACAGGAAGTACTCATCCTTAATGGTGGTCTATGAAATTCCTATAAACGAAAATGATGGCCTGCACGAGTGGCTTTTACAACATTAAATGAGCCTAATATTTTGGACAATTTTTCTTTACTGCGCGTTTACGAAATTACAACAGTTACTCGTGTATTAGCTTCCACTGTCGCGGTCGCTATGATTGAAAACGATTAATGGCAACTTTATCTTCTCCCTTAACTCCAATACCCCCGCCACATTCAACTGCGGCGTATGAAAGAGAGACAAGGTAATAGAACCTGAAATTGACTAATCAGTGCNTATACCCCCGCCACATTCAACTGCGGCGTATGAAAGAGAGACAAGGTAATAGAACCTGAAATTGACTAATCAGTGCATCAGATTAGGTTGATTAATCTTTAGAGTGTTTATCTTAGTTTCTCATCTTTGAACAGGCTAACTGTTCTATTTACGTTACTAATGTTCCATTGATCCCCATGGCAACAATACAACACAACACCACGTGCCCTTATCTTCTCCACGAACGCCAGTGGTTTAAATTTTTATTCGGTAAACTTTAGTAGGAAACATGGTTTATAACTGACGTGTGCGTTTTGATGTACAGCAGACAGCCAGATATTGTTGCCGCTTTTAGAATAATGGCAGATACGCGGATTGCCGTTACTTAAAATTACGGTACGGTAAGTAATATTTACCAAAACATAGAATAAATAAATGGGAAATTTATTTTTAAAATAAAATGATTCATAAAAAATAGTTGTAAATACAATATTTGATGCAGTGTCTGCTAATGTACCTATGTAGTATTATACANAAATGATTCATAAAAAATAGTTGTAAATACAATATTTGATGCAGTGTCTGCTAATGTACCTATGTAGTATTATACAAAGGAGAGTCAAAAAACTGGTATAGGCATGAGTATGCAAATAACAGAGGTATGGAACAAATCAGAGTAACGCGATGTGGTCGGCAGCGCCTATATAAGACAACAAGCGTCTGGCAAAGTTGCTAGATCAGTTACTGCTGCTACAATGGCAGGTTATCAAGGTTTAAGTGAGTTTGAACGTAGTGTTATAGTCGGCGCATGAGAGATTGGACGTAGCATCTCCAAGGTAGCTATAGCATTTGGATTTTCGAGTACCACCATTTCACGAGTGTACCGTGAATATCGGGAATGCGGTAAAACATCAAATCTTCGACATCACTGCGGACAGAAAAAGACCGTGAACGAACGGGACAAACGACGACTGACGAAAATCATTAAACTTGACAGACGTGGCAAACCTTTCTCAAATTGGCGCAGATTTCAATGCTGGGGCATCAACAAGTGCCAGCGTGCTAACTATTCATCGGACCATCATTGATATGGATTTTCTGAGCCTAAGGCCCACTCATTTATCGTTGTTGACTGCACGACACAAAGTTTTACGCCTCGCCTGGGCCCGCCATCACCGCCATTGGACTGTTGATGATTGGGAACACGTTGTCTGGTCTGACGAGTCTCATTTCCAATTGTATCGGGCAGATGGACGTGTACGGGTATGGACACATCCTCATGAATCCATGGACCCTACATGTACAAAGGGGACTGTTAAAGCTGGTGGAGGCTCTGTCTTGGTATGGGGCGTGTGCAGTTGGTGTGAAATGGGATTCCTGGTACTTCTATATACGACTCTGACAGGTGACAGATACGTAAGCATTGTCCATTGTCCATTTCTACGAATATGGATAATTCCAGTAGTTCAATGCGACACCCCGCACGTCGAGATTTGCTACCGAGCGGCTCCAGGAACACTTTTTCTGACATAAGACACTTCCATTGGCCACCTAAATCACCAGACATGAACAATATTGAATATATCTGGGATGCCTTGCAAGGTATTGTTCATAAGATATCTCCACCGCCTCACAGTCCTGTGGATTTGTGGACTGTCCTGCAGGATTCATGGTGTNAGGTATTGTTCATAAGATATCTCCACCGCCTCACAGTCCTGTGGATTTGTGGACTGTCCTGCAGGATTCATGGTGTCAATTGGCTCCTGCATTCCTTCAGACATTAGTCTAGTCTTTGCCACGTTGTCTTGAGGCACTTCTTTGTGCTCGCGGAGACCCTACACGATATTAGGCAGGTGTACCAGTTTGTTTGGCTCTTCATTGTATTTAATTTAAATTTATTTTTTAGACGAAGTGTATGTATTGAAATAATCATCCGTTTGGAAGTATTCTATAGTTAGAGAAAATAAATCGATACATATTCATTATTTTCATTTCAGTTAGAATAAATCTCCGTTTTAATTGTTGAACATTCGTAAACTATGTAGAACAAAACTATATATATAATATACATATATAAGGAAGTTTAAAATTCAACATTATATGGGCAACTAGGGTTCTGTATATTTATGATGGGCAATAACGGTAGTAGTAATGCCCAATGTTAAGAAATAAAAAAATAAATACACGAAGATGTTTTGGCCACAAACAAAATGAAAATATCCTTGACAAATTTATTCCTTATTAAAGTACAAATTGCATCTGAAGGCATGAGTTATATAATGTATTGCAGTAAGGAGATGGGAATCTACTGAGTTCTACCCCTAAAGGAAATCTACCATATCACATATCAAATATATATGAACTTTATAAAACTGTTGAAAAAGGTCCTGAAACTTTCTGAATATGAGTCTATAAGGGAGGATGTTTACTTAATACATTCAGGAGAAGAGATCTATCATACGACAGAGAATTTATATTGTTATTAGAAGTTGTATAAATATGTAACTAAATAGTGGAGTAAAACCATTATATGAGAAAATTTCTTAAAGATATAGAACAAATACAGAACAATATTCAAGAAACCAAAAATTTTACATTTTAGTGGGCCCAACCACTTCTATTTATATGTTGGTATAGAGTACGTTTTCATAGTTAATGCCAAAATAAAATTTGTGTATGAATCATTGTTTTCCAAAGTTTAAAGATGCATTTATTATTGATTTCTGACCTCAGATACTCCATTATTTCAATATTCTGAGAATCGTTGGTTTCGAAGGATTCGCCAATCGAGTAAGACAGAATAGCTTTCGTTATGTAAATACCTAGGGCGTTTGACTTATGTTTCAGATACTGGAAGAAGAAAATGTCCTTTGCATGGTACCTACTGAGCTCGTTGCTTTTTCTGTCGTTGCTTAAATGTACCGAGACTTCTCTGTTGAACAAAATGGCAAAGAATGAATCACATCTGGGAATGTATATCACGTCACCTGTAATTAGCATTATTGAACGTTACTTCGTAAGCAACCTTAATTTTATTACGATATATAAATATGATGTCTTAGAAAGCTTTATGGTGGACGAAATAGTTCATCGTGTTCATCTCAGAATTTCTGTCCCGGTATTATTGTTACCTAACAGAGATAACGATAAAGCAATGTTCAATACTTTCGACAGAGCAGACACTACAGAAAGTGGTGTGGCTTATATTTTATTTATTAAGACCAATAGCAATAATTGTCTACCAGAATACAATTGGACCAGCCTACCATTCTGGAATCCTCAGGCTACTTTCCTGTTAATCATAACACAAATTCTCACAGATGAACCACCTGAAATTGTCAAGGCATTACAAGACTGTTGGAACTCCTTTAATATTCTAAACATCGCTGTGGTGTATGCAGTCCAAGATGATGGTGGTGTTCACTCGCCAGTAATAAAAACGTGCGTGGCGACTTACAATCCATTTACTGATACATTTAACAGGTTTGAAACAGGGCTGATGAAGATGCAAATAAATTTTATAATTTATGCTCAGAAACTGCAAGACACCAATGGCTATGTGTTCAATATCAGCTCTGGACCGGTTCAANTAATTTATGCTCAGAAACTGCAAGACACCAATGGCTATGTGTTCAATATCAGCTCTGGACCGGTTCAAGAATTAGCTGAAGTTAGCACTGAGGAAAACGGAGAAATATCTTACTCAGGACCAGGCAGTTATGTTACGTATGCCGCAGTGAAAAAATTCAATGGCACAGTGAACAATATTTCTCCTTCCAAAACTCTTTATATTACCGACCATAAATACTCCAAGACTCTTTATACGGACGAAGCATTGTATATCTGGGGAATGAGGAAATGGTATGCCTATCCTCACGAATGGATGTGCATCACAGGCGTTGTCCCCAAGGCAAATCAGATTCCAAAATATATGAATATTGTGATGCCCCTCACCAAAGTAACCTGGACTGTCTATATCGTTACATTCATTCTTATTGGCGTCTGTTGGAAGTGTTTTTCCCGTTACAGTGCTGAGGCAGACACAAATGAAAGTGTTTTCTTGGAGACCATTCGATTGGCAGTGAGCGGTGGTTGTGAAAGGGTTCCCTGCTCGTCCGTTCTAAGGGTTCTAATCCTGATGGCCATTTTATGTAACATCATAGTCGCGAGTAGTTACCAAGGGTCCCTGACAAGCTTCCTGTTCGGGACGTACTACTATCCAGACATCAAAGACACAGACGAAGTTTTAGATTCAGGCCTGAAGCAGTCAGTCTTCCTCTCGGTCTCCGACATGGTCGAGTTAGCTGGTGACTTTGACACCAACAGCAAGGCAGTTAAGGTGTTGCTGGAAGACCCGGTGCTGATACCGAACAGCCAGGATGCCCTTGACATGGTGGCATTCCACAGGAATCTCAGCAGATGGATGAGCCGAGTCTCTGGAATGCACGCAACAGCCATGCCGAGGTACCAGCAGGATGGCAAACCAATGCTTCATGTGGTGGAATCCTGCTTCATCGTCTACCCAGCTTGTAACTGGGTGAAGACTCCCAACAACCCCTTCCTCGCGGGTTTCAATGCCGTCGTCATGGGGCTGCTGGAGGGCGGATTAGTGTCCAAGTGGAGGCGTGATTACATGGCGTATTCAGATAGAGCAGCCACAATGTGGAAATACGGTGACTCTGTGAACGTTGTCTCGCTCATTCATCTGGTCATACCGTTCTCTGTGCTAGGATGCGGTCTTTTCCTAAGTGTGCTGATTTTCGTCTGTGAGGTACTTGTTTATTTCAAACATGCATCAGCAAAATAAGTCACATTAATTATGTCCTTTACATAAGTTACATTATCTTTCGTACAGTTTTGTAACGCCCCTTATTATAATATATAAATCTGAATATTTTATTTAAGTCGCTGTTTTGTAACATTCTGTAANAGTTTTGTAACGCCCCTTATTATAATATATAAATCTGAATATTTTATTTAAGTCGCTGTTTTGTAACATTCTGTAAGTTTGTTATTACTTGTTATAACCAGTTATTAACATATATATCAAATACAATTGAGACTTTTTTCTGAAGGTGATGTATAGGGTAATGTTTTCTGTACTCTATTGAATACTAACACTCAGACGTACATTTATTGACGTTCTGCCCTCCGGAAATAAAATGTATTATTTTGTATATTACTGAAATGTCTTACATTATGTATTCATTATGTATTATTTACCGCTTTCGTGTTTGTCTGAGNTGACGTTCTGCCCTCCGGAAATAAAATGTATTATTTTGTATATTACTGAAATGTCTTACATTATGTATTCATTATGTATTATTTGCTATTCTACCGCTTTCGTGTTTGTCTGAGCAACGTTGATGCCTTTCATCCGAGGGATCTTGGTCCAAATCCTGTATCCGACAGTTATTTTGTGTCTGGTTCAACATCATAGAGCTGACGGCAACATTCTNGGATCTTGGTCCAAATCCTGTATCCGACAGTTATTTTGTGTCTGGTTCAACATCATAGAGCTGACGGCAACATTCTTAGTCTAGTCACCTTGAGCACGTTGGAGTTTATATCACTGCGCCACGCCACTACTAGCCATTAGCGTTTAACATAATTTCCAAGTTACATTTTAAATTGAAATTATTTCATCACATCATATACTGTACGAGATATTTTGTGTCTAAGTGCTAATAATTTCAATAATCAATGTTTATCCGGTCACTAGTATAACCAGATGTAATTTGTACATTCATATTTCTGTGCTCAAATTAAAAGTTTGACTGGTTTGTGACCTAGATTAACATGTTCTATCTAAACGGTATTTTCCGATAATTGCAAAAAATTGCTATTTTTCCCTTATTATGACTTGGTGTGATAATCACCTAATGTTTTTGTAATTTTTCAGAGGTATTGGTTTATTTAAATTTACTGACATTTATGTGATTAATTAAAATCAGTCACGTTTCATTACACAACTCACCAAAATCATTTTATAGAATAAATAATTATGCAAAATAATATACTTTTGTAACTGTGTTTCCAATAACCATTATTTCAAAGGCTGCAAAGAAATAAAATTAAAATTTTTAAACTAGAATTTGTGGATTTTATTATTACGTATTTGAAATGAATGAGCGTATTAAGTAGTTAGCAGGAAATGTTACAAGTTTGTGCCTGGTGGCACTAACAACGACTGGTTATTTACTTGGGTACTTTAACAAATGTGGCTCTTCCTGGAACAGGAACATGAAATTATATTCTCGTTGCAGTTTGTAAATAAATATTTTGAAACCTGAAATGTGTTATATTGATTAATGCGTTTTTTGCAAAACTAAAATATACTAATCTACTGCATAAACTGCTTTTGTCTTTATTTTTCATGTTTATATTGCATAGAAAGTGGGTATATGTTTCGTGTGTTTTGGAAATTTTCTTTCTCGTACTACAATTTCTATACTGATATTCTCCTACACAAATGTAACAAATGGAAATGNTTGGAAATTTTCTTTCTCGTACTACAATTTCTATACTGATATTCTCCTACACAAATGTAACAAATGGAAATGAGGTGAATGAAATAAGTTGTAAGAATTTGGGAAGGCAGCGGCATTACCAGCAGTAGCAAGTGAAAACCTGAATGTGCATTCGAAGGAGTGGTGTTGGAAAATATGTAATTGAAATTAAATCCCAATGAACCATTTGGTGAATCATAGCCGATATCAATCTCATATTGTCTATTCTCTGTTTCTTCATACTTTCTGAATCAAACATTNCATTTGGTGAATCATAGCCGATATCAATCTCATATTGTCTATTCTCTGTTTCTTCATACTTTCTGAATCAAACATTTGTAAAACCACCCCATGTAAGATGTGTTTGGTTATTCCCTATATATGCCATGTATCACGAGCGTTTTATACTTTTCTAAGCATAAGAGAACCAAATTNATGTGTTTGGTTATTCCCTATATATGCCATGTATCACGAGCGTTTTATACTTTTCTAAGCATAAGAGAACCAAATTTGTCGTTTAATTAAACATTTATCTTGTATTGCCTGTAATTATGTTATTTTTTTTGTAATTAATATTATTTATAACCGTGAGAAAATGTGTTTGTTGGTAATGTTTAGTAATAAATAGTTGTTATGGAAATTATTATTAAACCGAGTGCGCACGAATGCGGTGCGCTGTCCCTTTGGTGTGATTTTGTACACTCGAAATAAGCTTTGTTTACACGAGACGGAGGAATTTTATTGAAGTAGAATTTTAGCAAGGCCTCAGAAAAGNTTTATCAAGGCCTCAGAAAAGTTGTACGAAACCGTGAATGGACTGAATGATGTTTATCTGTACCCCTGTGTGTGTGAATTGGTACATTTTTCTACTTAAATTATAATCTTCTCTTTATTGGTAACTTACTGTACCCCACGGATTTACCAACCTGAAACTATGAAAAAAGACAAAGGCAGGTTTAAAATATTGAATTATCTTGCGGCTATTGCCAGAATTTGAATTTGTAATCGAATTAGTGTGTGGCAGAGATATTGCCTAGGTTACTCTTTCCCCACCCGGAATTTTAAATATTTGTAGCTGTCATGCTGTATTTGATTGTAGGCTTTTATATTGGTAGTGTTTCGAAATAAAAATTATTTCGACATCAAATCGGGTTTAAGAGAAATTTCATTTTACATGAAAACATGTTTTGCCCTTTCTCATCTTCATAATACGAGAATAAAAAAATATATTTAAAAAAAATAAAGTTAAAGCATGCCAATTTTACATCGGGTATAAACGATATTAAGTATTCATATCAAATACATTTTGCATCTTTTTTCACCCCATTAAGTCGTAATCTTATCCAACATGTTGAATTTTTCATTTATGTGGCACGCAGCTCCGCGCCTAATACGAGTAGTATACACACCCCTTACAAACACAGCGGTACGGCCGTTTAGGGGGTGAAGGTGACGATGACGTAGCGGCAACAGCGGTGCGAGTAGCGTGACTCTGTCGTAGAGTGCCTACCCTAACTGCGTCGTCACGTAACCAAAGGCCTGGTGTGAGAGTAGCATACGTACGTAACATTAAGAAAACCTGCCACATTAACACTTGAATATTCACATACGGTATGGAAAATGACTACTCTATTTATCGTTGTGACACTTTCGCGCAGTCTGGCGCGTGAATTTGTCTGGCACGTTCAGACTGTGTATGAGCAGACCAACACTCCTTTACCATACCAACTGGAAATAACATTTGCCATTTGCAAACACCGGAACACTGCAGACTGGTAGAACGAATACAGCAAACAAAATACATTTACCTTTGAATTGGGAACACAAGAAATAATTCTCTACTCGCTACTTTAAATGAGGATACCCTGCAAAGACGTTTTGAAAATCAGTGAATTGAATTATTTATTTGTTTCTCTTTCATTGCCGAGAAGAGGAAATATATGTGGTAAGACAAACATTCGAAATTATTTTCACGTTAGCATGGCTCTGAACAAATATTGAATAGAGTGTGAAAAATTACGTGGCCTTTATAACACTAGCGTCCTTCGTGATGGTACTGAAATTACCTTTTACCTTGCTCAAAACTGGAGAAATCTTGAATATAACTTGAAAAACAATTATTCTAGAAACTGCACTCTACTATCTCACGTAGGCAAGGAACTCAATTTAAATTGCCCGTAGTAAAAAAAAAAACTAAGAGAATCAGTGTTTACTAAAAATACAACATGGCGGAACGAAAACGTTCGGAAAATTTGTATTAACGCCTTTGCTTTGAAAATTAATTTAGCAGTGTCTTATCTGAAAGTGGGATTAAAACGATGAAAATCTTGAAAGTCTTGAAGTTCTCGTTGATTCAGCACGACGAAGCATCACTCTAGATGCGCAGGAACCACCAGGTGAACAGCTTCCCTATAGTAAGCGCTCGGACTTCCGGTGATATAACTACAGACTACATGCACCTTAGATATAGCCGCGGAAGTTCTAGCTATCCTCACTGAATTATTACGCGGGCGGCGACCGACAGGCCTTCGTCAGCTCACCACGCGTCTTCGTCTGTTCCAGACGGCCTGTAATTCAGGTGAGAACTTGACTAATTCCTTTCGAAAACCTAATTAAATCCCCTAGGGCTCAGCTCACCCGAGCTGGCTGCCCGTATACCAAGATGGCTAACTTCGCTCTCAAAATCTTACTTAACAAATATATAACTGACCAATAACGAGAGGGCTAGTTCAAATTCATTCATCACGCAACTTTAAAACTGTGTTAACGATCCAATAACACCTAATAATACTTGGCATTCTAGATAAACTTAGTTACTTTATGCAAGAATGGAAACATGTGGCCAAAATAATATACAGTTAAAAGAATTAAATTATCTGCTCAGACAAATTATGTCTCTAAGAAAATAAATGTTGACTGCAATTAAAGTAACCCACATAAATAATATTATAAATGATAAACATAATAAAATTACGTATTATTAAATATTATCTTAATGTTAAAAATGTGACGTTACAGCCATAGCTTTCTTTCCAGCTTAATATAAGAATATTTCTTATTATAGAGCTATTACATTTTAGAAACACCTTCAAATGTAATTTTTAAATTGTATCCACGCGTTATCTTGTAATTGTGCAACGGGAAACCCCTATTTATAATATAGATATGTTGTTGCACTAATTACATTAATTTCTTGACAAAATATCATAATGTACGTTTGTTCTACAACGTAATGTAAATTCTCAGAGATGTATAGTTGTAGTTTCAAAATAAGTGTCTCTAAATAATTGAAATAAGTTAAGAAACCGATAATTATACATGCCGCGTGAGGCCAAGCCTTGAATGTGGAATTGTCATGTATCTAGAAAAATTTTAAGTCACATATGTGGAGTATTTTGAAGCAAAATAACGCCGATATCTCATTAGTATAAATGTAACTGACTCTTGAAAGAAAATATATAAATTTTCCTTCTTCAATTTCTGAAGTGCTACATTTTGATTAATCTTGAGGCGTTTTTAGGCATACGTTTTTTACGTAACAGTTGAAACATTAAGCACTGCGATACCACGTCTGTATGAAGAGAAACTAAAGATTCCCTGAAAATATATTGTACCCTTTTTACCCTCTCCAAAATATAAAAAGATAATAATACCTAAATAATGTTTTCATGATTTCTAAATGATTCATAAGAGAACGCAATCAGAACGTTTCATATTTCTTTGTTAAGCGATTTGGCTCTGTGATGAGTCTGCCAATGAGGATACTTCCATTTATTATTATAGACATATATATAAAACATCGTCACGAAAACCTTGGAAGATAAGTTGCCGATCAATTCGTGATGCTACATTTGTTGATGTATTATTTTGTTCTTATAAAACCAGCTTCCAAATAAATTGCTTAAAAACTAAAGATTAAATTGAGGAAGTCTGTGAATTATTTGAAAACACTACAATTGGTAGTCACATCGAACAATTCGACCCGCTTTCGTTACGAGTTACAAACTCGTCGGTTACGATCATGCTGTTGCTAGTCTAAGGTACAAGCTTCGCAATATATATTTACTAAGTGGAACTACAAGATTAGTCCACAGCATGTTTGTTAGTGACGAGAAAACGCAAATATGTGTAGCACGAAGGTCGCAAACAATTAAGAATTTTTATTAAAAGCCCTTGGGTGAAACAATAAATTTAATGTAAAAAATGCTTGGTTGTAATATTTTAACAGTGGCATAAACTATATTTTGAAAAAGAAATAAAACTATATATGAACAAAATTAAAATGTACATTTGTAAATAAGAGATAAAAAAAGCTTTAGAAATAATGTGTAAACAAATGAAAGTATATTAATTCCCCCTGGAATTATTTTCACATAAAATAATGTTTTCTAGTAATTGCAAAATTAATTTTGTAATCATTCATTCAGTATCACAAAATTTTATATGCTGTGTCTAACAGAGTATATTACTACTGAAATAAGTATTAAAATAACTTTACATTCATGCATTTATTTGTTTTAATAATTTAAGTATACGTGTTTTATTAATTTTCGTACTTCATCATTATTACTAAACATGGATTGAATTACGTATAAGCTATATGTTTATTTATATGCATAGACACGCAGACAAACGTGGGCGCGTACACACACAAACATATATAGCAGCTTCGCCCGCCTGGAATGCGAATGCTCGTATTTGGCAGATTAAAGTAAACTTATATTTTTATCTTTGCTTCACCCACCCAGAGTTAGAAATTTTCGTTGAAATAGTGTGTTATAAATTGAAATGATTGAAATAAGAGTTTTGACTGCGGTACGTCCGTTCACAATTGGAAGTTTTGTTCTAATTAGTTATTAATTCCGAAGCCTACCAGGAAAACAAATACTTGGCTACCGGTACCATTTCAAAAAGTACAAAATGCGCACAACCAAAATATACCGATCTAACTTTTACTCCGAAGATAAATTTATAGAGGCAGAGAATTATTCTTGTACACTTTTAGGCTGTAATCTAAAAATGTGAAATTACAACAATTTGAAAATAACGTTTCGTAGTCCGAAAATAGTTTTCTCATTATCTTTATATATTAGAAATAAATTGAAGAAAAATAAATTAATTTCAACTACTCACCTCTCTGCTGTTGTGGGGCAATATTTTATTTCTCAAACTTACAATTTCGGATGATTAAATACGTATACATTTTTATAAATAAAAATTAAAGCTCTTACAGTATTATTTTTGTGCTTCAAATCAACAAATTTACAAATGTGTAAGAATTTTTGGCAAAAATTTTTTTACCCGATTCTGAAATTTTCTCCGTTTCAAAAATCAAACAAATATCGACACTTGTCTTCATGTATAGAGATGAACCTTTTAATTGGTCTGTATGGTTTTTTATCTTTATTGCCTCTACCAGCAGCAGCAATAAATACCACCTATAAAAATAAGTTTCTATGTGGTCCCCTTAAAGCGTGGTCAGTAACAAGAACGGGCCTGGTGCTGTTAGTGGTTCTGGCTGCACGGCACACACCCGTCATTTCCGGCTAGCGTGACTAATGGATATCATCAAATGAGTTTGACGGGGAGAGGAGGAAAAGCAATATGGTGGTGTGATCCGCATTAGCAAACGTTAGGATAGCCTCGTCCAAAAATACTATACCCACCCGATTGATGCTGTTGATAATTTCAGAATGATATATTATATTGAAAGATCGGATATCTGGTTTATTTCATGTGTACCGAGTAAAGGTACTGCAGTAAGACAATTTTCGTACCATGATGCTACATTAAAATTCCTGTAGAAATATGATTACTATTAAATTAATGATGCATATATCTTGTTAATTTAATTTTTAGATAGCTGTTTGAAAGTTTCCTTGTTTTATATTTTTTTGCTTACTTTCCGAAGGAAAGAAAGTCTTATGAGATCACTTTCCTGCCTGGTGTGTGTGTGTGTGTATGTGTTTGTGTGTATGTGTGAACTGTGTGTCTGCATGTGTGTGCCACCCCCCCCCCCAACCCTTTTAAACTTTTGAACTATTCAAACGAATTAAATTAAATTTGGTACACATATAAAACATAGTAAGGACATCGGACTTTTAAAGTTTTGACCAAGTGGACACTTACTTTCAAAATGGCTGCCATTAAAACCATTTTGATGATGTCATATCTCGGGTGTCATTTAACCTATTTAAACAAAATTTTGTATGCTGGCAGACCATTGTGAAAACATTAAATTTTGAAATGGATATTGTTGTTAGTTAACCATTTTGGAAATAACACCAATTAAAAAACAAATATTTAACATTACATCTCAAAAACTATTCAACCAATTCTCACCCAATTTGGCATGTAAGTAATACTATGGTAGTCCCTGTAAACGTGAGTGATTAAACTTGTTTGGTTACATATTTTCAAAATTGTGGCTATACAAATGTTATAAGTTTATTTGGTTTATATGCAATACTATTTAACCAATTTAAACCAAATTCTATATACTCAAAGTATCATTTACATGCTTAATATATACCATTAAATAACCACATTTGATTGCAATTTTAGAAGAAAGCGCCATTAGAATAACTAAAGATATTATGTCATAACTCGGTAAATAATTCTTCGCTTCTTACCAAATTCGGCAAACTAGTAGTACTGATTCATAAAATGTTAAGTTATATGTATTAAGCATCTAAGACACTTATTTTCAAAATGGTGGCAATATATCCATTCTAGTTTTGAATGTTATACCGTCGAAACTATACAACCAATTCCATCATAACTTTGTATGCTGTCAGTAGACATTACAACTATCAACAGTATGCATATATAGCATCATTCGTATACTATTTTGTCAGATAGTGCTATGCGAATAAAATGAGTTTTTATGTCATACCTCGGGAAAAAATTTACCAATTCCTATCAAATTTGGCAAACAAGCAGTACTGAGACAGATTATGTTAAGTTGTTTGGTTTAAGCATTCCAGACACTTATTTTCCCTAATGGCGACAATTTAACTATTTTATTTTAGAATGCGATATCGTCGAAATCAAGTAATTAATTTCAACTAAACTTTATATGCTGGCAATGTCCATTCAACCAGATATTTTATCTAGTTCCTTTTTCGCTTCACCATGCAGTTATATACTCTTCAGTTTCTTCCAGACAAGTTCTTCGCTCAGCTTGACATCATGGCCACACTTAAAGCAGACAATTTATGACGGCCAGACATACCCTTAACAAGACTGACCCCCCACACACCATAATCAGCAATACATACGCTACAATCAGCACCACACATGCCACAATCAGCACCACTTACACCACAATCAGCACTACATACACCACAATCAGCACCACATGCAACCGCAATGAGCTCCGCACACACCACAACCAGGGGTCATTATGGGTTATCATAATAGGTAATTCAGGTGTCATAATGGGTGTTTTAGGGATCATTATGGGTAATTTGTGTCATTATGGAACATTGATAGGTCATTATGAGTCATTTAGGAGTCATTATGTGTCACTTATGGGTCAATATTGGTCATTTATGGGTCATTAATTGGTAAGTTGTGGGTTATTATGGGTCAATTATGGGTCAATATTAGTCATTATGGGTCATTATCGGTTATTTATGGGTCATTTAGGGTCATTTATTGGGTTATTTATGGGACATTATGGGTCATATGGGTCATTTGTGGTTGTGTGGTGCTGATTGTGGTGCATTTGGTGCTGATTGTAGTGCATGTGGTGCTTATTGGGGTGTATATGGTGATAATTGTGGTGCATGTGGTACTGATTGTAGTGCAAGTGGTCCTGATTGAGGCGCATGCGGTGTTTGTGGGGTCAGTCTTGTTAAGGGTCGGTATAGCAGGCGTCAGTTGTCTGCTTTAAGTGTGGCCATTATTTCAAGCTAAGCAAAGAACTGGTCTAGAACAAAATTAAGATTATATAACTGCAAGGTAATGTGAAAAAGTAACTAGACCAAATGTCTGGTTGAATGGAGACCGAAATATGCTTAAACCTCACTTAGGAAATGTGTTAGTAATTATATACAAATAAAGCAATAGCTATACCAATTAAATACACATGTCTCGACTGTGGAAACTACTTCGGTTTTTCTCATGAAGCCAATATAGGAAGTCTACTGTATAGCTTACTTATATGGATGTACCTTCTCCCGCTGCTGAAAAATTACATGTACAACAGTGTCGCTTCTGTGGAAAGATTTTCATCAAAAGCTGCCATGCTCTGTGACATGAGAGAACTGCCTGTACGAAGAATCCTTTTCGCGCGATGAATCCTTGTGACAATGGGCACATGCAGTTTATGCAAGGTGATATATTGAAGAACGACATCAAGAATTGAAAGGAATCCTCTTTTCAGAGTCAGCAAGTGATGTCATTAATACCCACTGCTTCATCGATGTGTACTGTTTCCACATACGATTATGACAGTACAGTTAATGCTAATGAGGAAATGAGAGACATGCAGGATTTACTAGTGTTAGGATGTGGGGATGTATGCGTGAAATCGAAGAACATAAGAACAATAAGTTGTCGGCTCTTAAGACTGAAAATGACTGTTCGACATCTGCAATGAAAAGTAAACATGATATTGAGGATGAAAAAGGAGGTTAAGAAGACGATCATGAAGAAAACATAGATGATAATGGCTATACATACAGTGTTGATGAAGTATCTGATGACAAGGATGATGATTCTCTCAATATTCCCACACATTTCGCCAGCGAGTTTCCTTCTACAAGTGGTGTGAAGAAGGCAGAAGACGCCAAAATTTCCGTTACATATATCCTGAAGATCCGAATAATCTTGTTGATAGACATAGACAAATAATTAGAAATATAGAATGTATACATCCAATAAGTAAATAAGTAAAAGTATTAACGCTACGCCACTGTGGAAGACAGGGTGGCATGTAGGGCCGTAGTTAATGCCTCCAAGCACAGACTATAATGTGCCTTGAAGGTTGAGGGTATTGCAATAATGTAGTCTTTTGCTGTTTCATTTTGAAGGACGAATATATTGCCTGAAGTTTGAACAAAAAAACTACATACATCAACACTTCCGAGGTGTGGTACCTAATTTGACTACTCGTATTAACTGTGTAAGACTTCGTGGTGTAGAGGGCTTCTCTGAACAGCGTACTGTATAATTATCTCTGCTGTGGGTGCTGGTAAGCTGTCATCTGGGGATGAGCTCCGGCGAAGTGGTAGGCCTTTGGCAAAGGCCCGCTGGGTGTCGTCGTCTCCCCTGGAATGCTCTACTGACGTACTGAGGTACTGTTGTGGCTGGGAGTCCGACTCCCGGCCTCTCGACTGACTGACTCTCCGCGCGGTACTATAGAACTGCCTGATTCCTCGAACTAATGTCTATGGGCAGTAATAATTGACTGACCCTGACTAACCTCTCGGCTCGGGAATAATCAACTGTCGTAAAGGGCTTATACGGTCGCCAGCCTCCCCCCTTAAGTGTCGGCATGTGTCTCTTTGTTGGGGGAAGGGGGTAAGGGGGTAGAAAGCAGAACAATGCCTTTCAAAATACTTGCCCTGGTTCCTGAAGGTTGGGGGGAAGGTGGCACTTTGCTCCTAGCTTGCTCTGTCAGTTATTTCTGGGTGCGTTCCCACATTGTCCTGTGGTTAGCTAAGAGGGGTGGGGGGTGTTCTCGGCACCATTATCCAGCTTGTCAGCTGTTTCTTCCACGATGCGTGTTTTCTGAATTTAGGCAAACTGATTTCTCTATCTCGTGAAACCTCTGCGCTCAACAGATATCACGGGCTTGCTAGAGGCGCAGGGGGTGGGAGGGTGGTAGGGAGGCCTAAGCAGCAGGACATGTGTAACTGCGATCCGCCATCTGCCTCGTGACACATGTCAACTGGCGAGGCGCTCGCAAAGGGGGTCAGCAAGGCTTCTATTCCAAAAGCCGTCAAACATCAGTATATATACATAGTTATGTGTGTTTAATTACTCATACAGGCCCTTCTGCTTCTCTGAAATACTTATTAATTCAGTGGTGTAAACTATCAATTGAGAGTCTCTTTAAATCAAATTTAAGTGAGTGCATGCAGAAGAAGGGCTATAGTTTGATTTGAAGTATTATGCCTTACTCGGGTCGTTTCAGATGGATGACTTTAATATGGCGAACAAATGAAATGATGGGAATATTTTTTAGGAATGTTTCGCAACTAGTTGTTTGGCCTGGTCAGTTGGTCTGATAAGTTGGCTTGGTGTGTTAGTATGACCCTTTGGTATGGAAGGCTCTGGTATAAATGTTTTGCAAAGATTCTGCAAAGATTTTCTGCGGAGAGGTTAGCTGTAAGATCCTTATTAGGAGTCTTTTTTCGACATTTCCCATCATTTTTTGACTGTATAGGTGGGTGATATGGCAAGTTGGTCTTGTTGGTTGGTCTAGCCAGTTTTGCATGAAGTAGTCTCTTCAGTAGTTAGTCTTGGGCTAAGTCAGCCTCGTCAGGCACCAGTCTTGGGTGGAGTTAGTCTTTGGTGGAGATAGTCTTGTGTGGAGTCGGTCTTGTGTGCAGTCAGCCGTTAATCAGTATTGGTAGTTGGTATGGTCCCTTGATGTGACCAGCTAGTAATTGAAATTCTATGGACTGCTATTTGTCACGACTTTTCGAGTTAAATGCCATTGGGGTAAGGTCAAAGTCGACAACCAACATGGTGGCTAAATCGACAGCACCGCTGGCAACTAAATCGGTAGTTAATACACTAGCATCACCTAGGTGTTGAAAATTAATACAAATGAAAACCAAAAAGATAAAATAGCTGCATACGACGGGATGAGCAAAGGTGAGGGAGGTGGAGGAATGTCGACTCATTAATGAGAAACATTGGTGGCGGGTCGAATGATTATGAGTAATCAACCAATTAAAAATACTTTTAGGGGGTGCAGCAAGCAAGCAAAAGAAATTAACCAATGAGAAACATTGGTGAGGGTCAGTCCTATACTCGACATGGTGCTATGGAGACCTCCGGAATTAAAAGTTATTATATACATTTTTTAATAATAATTTTTAACAATATTTATTATTAATTGTTGGAAATTTTTAATGATTTTTTTTAGAATTTTTAGGACTTTGTTTGAGTATAAGGTTAATTGCCAAGGTTATTGGGTCAAGGGTATTAAGTCTTGAGTCTTGAGTCAAGGGTCTTGATTCTTGAGTCTCGAGTCAAGTGTCTCGAGTCAAGGGTCTTGAGGTAAGGGTCTTGATTTTAGGGTCGTGAGACTTGAGCATTGAGTGTTGAGTCTTGAATCCAGAGTCTTGAGTCTTAAGTCAAGTGTCTTTAGTCCAGGGTTTTGAGCATTCAGTCAATGGTTTTTAGTCTTGAGTCTTGAATATTGGGTAAAATGGTCTTGAGTTTTGAGTCAAGGGTTTTGATACAAAGGTATTGAGTCCAGGGTCTTGGGTCAATTGTATTGAGTCCTGAGAGTTGGGTTTTGAGTCTTGAGTCTTGAGACTTGGGTTTGAGTCTTGAGCCTTGGGTTCTGAGTTTTGAGTCTTCAGTCATGTGTTTTAAATCAAGTATCATGGATTTTTCGGGAATTTGTAGGAAATATTATAAAAAATGTTACTGTTTTTGTATTTTTTTGGAAAATTTTTGTATTCACTTATTTAAAGTCATGGGAATTGGTTTATGGGCATCGATATCTGACATGGTTGACGAGGTGGACACCGTCTGACCTGGCGAGGTCGGTATTGTCGAAAGCTTAGTTGACCCACCCATCATTGAAACCCAGACCTCCTACACGTACATTTTAAAATAATTATTTATGTTTTATTTTTTTTATTTTTTAATAAGTGGTTTGATATTTTCTGGGATTTTTGTGATTAAGGTTGTCTAAGTCATAGACACGGAGTCAAGTTCAAGATCAAAGGTCAAGGTCACTCAGATTCAATATGGCAGGTGGGTGGCAACACAACATGGCGGCAAGCCGGCGCCTGGCATCTATCCCAGATCCCCTTGTCCCAGACTTCTCCAAATCATTCTACATTTAAGTTTCATAAAATGAAAGCAAATTTTCAATACGAAATACCACTATTAAAATCACACTATACCACATAACTGTGTATTAAACATATTCATGCCGGCATTTAATAGCGTTTGAATTATCGCAACCCATCTATAGGGTTCCTGTCAATTTCGTCCTTTTTGATTATTTCGTGCATACTATAGCCGAATACTCCTGCTTCCTTGCATTGTACTAGTTCTATTAATGCAAGAGTAATAAACCAAAATAATGCGGGCCAACTGGCAGCATGCAGTGGTAAACCACACACCTAATTACTACGGCGTTAAACAAAAACTACTTCGTAGCATTGGACTTACATACATGCCAAATAAATGTTATGATATAGAGTTTTTTCACTGCATTGCCAGAATCAGGTTCTCGGTATTATATAAATCCCAAAGAAACTGCAGTAAAATGTTTTCAAAAATGTTAAATATTAATTTTTTTATGAATATACTGTACAGAATAACATTTTATGAGCAAAAGTTTTCTAACATCATGGTGTGAACAATTTTACACAGACACGCATTATAGACACAGCATTAAAGTAATCCACACGTATCTTACATTTCAAATTTCCCGCACAATATAAAATTACCAAGAATTCACTGTGATATTTTTACATACCCGCAACATGGTCCAGTTTTCCTTGCTATGATGGATTTATCAATATGTTTTATGTGCTCTACACATTTAACCTTCGCAGTCTTTACTACAGCTGTCTTATGAATATCTCTATTTGTAAAACCTTTTAATATTTTATTTGAAGCTGTAGAAATATCAGCATGAGAACTCTCGTCGACACTCGACATATTTACAGCTTATTCCTACAATAGCACGAATAAAACGTCTGACTCGCACGTAATAGATCACCAATGGATGAACAGATCGAAACGGTTCTGAAATGTGTATCAGTTGACACGACTTAAGCACTCGTTGTCATGTTCGTCTCCAGACTAGCACTAACATCATTTTGCTGGGAAACGAACTCCACTTCGTTCCGCTGATAAAAAAAGACACATCAACTGGACACGTGTTCTTCTCGAAATGAATGGTGAAAACCTGTTAGCTCCAGTACAGTAGGATAATGCGACGAGGGTGCACTTTTCACGTCTGTTGTTGCGTACACATGCATGGTATACAACAATAAACAAACCCACATTATGACGAAACCTGGACATGTGTCCTTTTCCAAATGAACCAATTAATTATACATCAACATAAATGTAATGCGTTAGACGCGCTATAAAGCTAGCAATATTTCTTCTTTTTTAACAGTAACGTGGTCAGAGGTCGCTGACCTACACGCTAGCTAATGGTGCGAGAGGCTCCGAAGGAGGAGTGATTATTTGTGGATGCAAGTCTGGGTGACCATCCAAGATAAGAAGGCAAATAACTCTATAAATCGACAAATCTATGTATNAATTTGTGGATGCAAGTCTGGGTGACCATCCAAGATAAGAAGGCAAATAACTCTATAAATCGACAAATCTATGTATACTTTACATAAAAACATATTTTTAAAAAGGCAGCTAAGGAATAACGTTTCTAGGACAAGTGTTTCAGGTTTGAGTCTCGTCAGAGTTTCAATTTTTTATAATAATCAGAACTGTAATGTACGCACAGTCACACATATATTTGGTTTCACCAACGGAATCTTTTACTTTTGGACCAACCTAATAAGAAGAAAAAATATTTCGTTACAGCAAAAAAGCACAATGCTGACCATTAAAAAGCAACACCAAGAAGGACGCGCCTTAAAGACCCCACATTGGGGAAATACGTAACGCAGGGAAGGCCAAAGATGTGATTAGTTATTTAACCGAATGGTGCATCCCTGAGGCAATGGCGACTCTGGTAATCAGTATATAAGTAGAGATCAGGGAGCCGTTGAGAGATAGTAGCATTTATTGTGTTTCCCTACCGTTCATGTGCACAGACGAAGTGAGCATGCCAAGCCAAAGAACACGACATAAAAAACTAACAGTTTTCCGCCTTTGACTGTGGGAGAAACGTGGCATACAGGTGTGGTGAATTATCCTATCGCGAAAATAGTTCTCCCGTTGAAAGAAATGGAACCACAGTGAAGAGGATGTAGGATCAGTGGGTCGAGGAGGGACGGGCTGAGCGACGTTAAGGAAGACAAAAGCCCCGTCGCACCAACGAGCGTCAGGAGAGACATCTAATACTCACGACTATTACGGAGCGTTCAGCTTCATCAAACACCCTTGTTTAAGAGTTCGGGCATGTGGCATGTGTGTCCACACGTACGGTTCGTCGCCAACTGCATCACCACAGGGTATCTTGTCCAGGAGTCTATTACTATGGCTTCCACCGATGCTCCCCACAGGCACCTGCTGCTGCAATGGTGCGTGGAACGGCGGGCCTTTTCTCTATCGATTCTCGCTTTTGCTTGCAGCACCACTATGGTCGCATCCGCATCTGTGTCTGGCGACACCGTGTCGCACGCTTGACCCAGTCCTGTATTATGTACTGTCATACAGGCCCATTACCGGGATTATGGTATTGGGCTGCAATCGGAGGCCAGTTCCGATTGTTAACATTCTTGCTGGCAGCATAAGTCAGCAGATTACTTTGATCTCTATTCGCTAAAAATTATAATCTTAATATATTTTTTTTCAAAACTCTCCCACTTCCTACCTTTCTCTCTTCCACAAACACACACATACACACACACCTTTTGTATGATTTCAAAATTTTAAGGGTATGTATATAGTGGAGATATTTTCCGGTTATAAGGTTTCAAGTCAACTGTATTTCCCGTGTTTTGTGCTAAAATAAGGCTGAACGAATAACAGAAGAAACGCAATTACCGGAGACGTACAAAACAGCCTGTTGTTTTTCGTAAATGGCAATTAACTTGAATTTAATACTTGCTTCGCCGAAATACCTAATTAATTTTGTTTAATGCACAAACACTGTATCATGTCCTAGCAGGTAAGGCTGAACAAATTCGAAATTAAGACTCTATCCAATTCTTGTTCACCAAATACGATTTTCTCCTGGGATGTAGGTAAGTCACAAGTGCACTGGTGGAAAATGAAAAATGAACACCACTAAAGCGGTGATGTAGAAACACCATATGCGCAGGGGGCACTGACAGAGGGCAGTTCATGCCATGATTAACAGTGCTGTGCTGTCGAAAGAGTAGGAACCGCATACTAGGCATAACAGCGCTGAGCCCAATACAACTGTAGTTGATTGGGTGAAAGAGTAGTCTGTTTTTTCAAGCATCGGCCTGTGTGTAGTAAACATTGTAGACATGCCACGACGGCACAGACAACCACACTTCGTTCAAGTAACGGACTTTGAACGAGGTCATATTATGGGCATGGGGGAGCCTGGATGGACCTTCCGAAGAATTTCCCAACGCGTAGGACGTGAAGTGTCTGCTGTGCATCATTGGTGGTGCCGGTGGCCCAACGATGGTGCACATGCTCGTCAACCTGATTCTGGACGGCAGCGGCATACGGATTCCTGCATGGACCTCCGTATCGGACGAGCAGCCATTACTGATCTCACGGCGACCGCCGCACAGATTAGGGCCACACTTGCACCCAGCGTGTCAGCTAGGACCATCACCAACTGTTTGAAGTACGCTAGGCTACGATCAAGGGTGCCGCTCGCCAGACTTCCTCTCACACCTCATCATCGTGCAGCCCTCCTCGGATGGTGTCGCGAACGACGCAACTATTGGAATGAATGACCCAGAGTTGTTTTTAGTAATTCTCCGCTATTGCCGAATTTTTGTCAGACTACACTGGAGAGCCAAAATAACTGACACAGACGTGCNCCGCTATTGCCGAATTTTTGTCAGACTACACTGGAGAGCCAAAATAACTGACACAGACGTGCGTATGCAAATAACAGAGGCATGGAACCAATCAGAGAAACGCGATGCGGTCGGCAGTGCCTATATAAAATAACACGCATCTGGCAGAGTTGCTAAATCGGTTACTGCTGCTAAAATGGTAGGTTATCAAGGTTTAAGTGAGTTTGAACGTGGTGTTATAGTCGGCGCACGAGATATGGGACATAGTATCTCCGAGGTAGCGATAAANGCAGCCCTCCTCGGATGGTGTCGCGAACGACGCAACTATTGGAATGAATGACCCAGAGTTGTTTTTAGTAATTCTCTGCTATTGCCGAATTTTTGTCAGACTACACTGCAGAGCCAAAATAACTGACACAGACGTGCGTATGCAAATAACAGAGGCATGGAACCAATCAGAGAAACGCGATGCGGTCGGCAGTGCCTATATAAAATAACACGCATTAGGCAGAGTTGCTAGACCGGTTACTGCTGCTAAAATGGTAGGTTTATCAAGGTTTAAGTGAGTTTGAACGTGGTGTTATAGTCGGCGCACGAGATATGGGACATAGTATCTCCGAGGTAGTGATAAAATTTGGATTTTCACCTACAACAATTTCACGAGTGTACCATAAATATCGGTAATCCGGTAAAACATCAAATCTTTGACATCGCTGTGGCCGGAAAAAGATCTTGAACGAACGGGACAAACGACGACTGACGAGAATCATTAAACTTGACATACGTGCAACCCTTTCTCAAATTGGCGCAGATTTCAATGCTGGGGCCTCAACAAGTGCCAGCGTGTGAAATATTCAATGGACCGGACCATAATTGATTTGGGCTTTTGCAGCCGAAGGCTAACACGTGTACCGTTGTTGACTGCATGACGCAAAGCTTTACGCCTTGCCTTGGCCCGCCAACACCGCCATTAGAATGTTGATGACTAGAAACATGTTGCCTGGTCTGACGAGTCTCGTTTCCAGTTCTATCGGGCAGATAGACGTGTACGGGTATGGAGACATCCTCATGACTCCATGGACCCTACATGTCAACAGGGGACTGTTCAAGCTGGTGGAGGCTCTGTCATGGTATGGGGCGTGTGCAGTTGGCGTGAAATGGGACCCCTGATACATCTAGATACGACTCTGACAGGTGACAGATACGTAAGCATCCTGTTCGATCACCTGCACCCATTCATGTCCATTGTGCATTCCGACGGAAGTGGACAATTCCAGCAGGACAATGCGACACCCCACACGTCGAGAGTTGCTACCGAGTGGCTCGAGGAACACTCTTGTGACTTTAGACACTTCCATTGGCCACCTTAATCACCAGACATGAACATTATTGAGCATATCTTGGATGCCTTGCAACGTGCTGTTCAGAAGAGATATCCTCCGCCTCGCACTCCTATGGATTTGTGGACTGCCCTGCAGGATTAATGGTGTGAATTGTCTCCTTCATACCTTTAGACATTCGTACGAGTCCATGCCACGTCGTCTTGCGGCACTTATGCGTGGTCGTGGGGGCCCTACACTATATTATGCNGACATTCGTACGAGTCCATGCCACGTCGTCTTGCGGCACTTATGCGTGGTCGTGGGGGCCCTACACTATATTATGCGGGTGTACCAGTTTTTTTGGCTCTTCAGTGTATTTGTTTCATGTCACAGCGAAAAACATGTAATATGCTAAATATGNGGGTGTACCAGTTTTTTTGGCTCTTCAGTGTATTTGTTTCATGTCACAGCGAAAAACATGTAATATGCTAAATATGTGGAAAATAATTTCATTCCTTGAACGCTCTGAAGATAGTTCTGCCCAGCTTGTGTATGTATGTACACGCTGCATGCGTAGTGCGATTGAATGTCAACGTCAAATAAACTAAACACACATCGACGGTTGGAGGCATAGAGCTGAGGTTACTCAGAACGACTCATATCTACTAACGACATCGTCGCTTCCATGCTTTCTGGCTAATTGGATATGCATACATATAAAGGAAACGCCAACATTCACGAGGAAGGCATACACACGGATTATTCTACGTTTACCTGAGNGATATGCATACATATAAAGGAAACGCCAACATTCACGAGGAAGGCATACACACGGATTATTCTACGTTTACCTGAGGTGTAGTCTGCATATAAATCCTGTGCCTTTTAACAATGATCGAACTCATTCAAAATGGCGTATGTGATGTTATTTCATTCAGGTGAAATTGACTTCGTAATCAACGTAAATGGGGTACATTTATCGCCATGGGAACAAAACAACACAACCTGAACTTGCTNGATATGCATACATATAAAGGAAACGCCAACATTCACGAGGAAGGCATACACACGGATTATTCTACGTTTACCTGAGCTGTAGTCTGCATATAAATCCTGGGCCTTTTAACAATGATCGAACTCATTCAAAATGGCGTATGTGATGTTATTTCATTCAGGTAAAATTGACTTCGTAATCAACGTAAATGGGGTACATTTATCGCCATGGGAACAAAACAACACAACCTGAACTTGCTNGAAATTGACTTCGTAATCAACGTAAATGGGGTACATTTATCGCCATGGGAACAAAACAACACAACCTGAACTTGCTTTCCTGTAGTCGTATCCGTAGTGTGCACAGTTGTCGGAGATAAGATTGAGCATTCAGGTCCTGTACAAATAACAACCGAATTTTGTTGAAATTTCTACCGTATTTTCATGTCCTATTACATATTTTAGATTGTAATTGGCAATCACGATGAGGCGAGGTGGTAACAAGTTATATTAAATGGGTTTCAGATGGCCAAGATTTTACACGTGAAGAATTACAAATTAATAAATTGTGAACGGTTCGTAAAAAGGTTAGTAAAAAGGTAGTTAATTTGTGTATTGAAATATATAATTAACTTTGCAATTTATGTTGATGCAGTTGATCTGAAATCAATCGCTTGTTTGTATGCATTATAACACACTTAGTTCCATCGCTTATAATATTAACATGTATGGATTATGAACAAATGATTGTTTCGCGTTAATAAATTTCGTGTGTTAGGTGACGATATATTATTTTATTTTGTGTGGCTTATTTACATTCCTGCATTTAAGTAGAAAAGCTCTTGCAGAGGCGGCATTAAAATTAAAATCTTATTTAAAACCAGTTAGTCTCAAACCCGTAACCTCACTGAACATGCTCTCTTGAGTTATATTTGCCACAGTCACCAGCCGCATTAATTTAAATTGTGATTTGAGAAATGAAGAAGCTAATCATTCACATTTTTACATAATTCAGAGTCGCATATATTGATAATTTAAGTTAAGATCACTTTATATTTTTATAATAATATTATATAAGGAAAAAAGTTATATTTTTTTGTATCATTCTAGTGATATCGATTATATATTATATCATATGTAAATAAAATATTATATATTTCTGAATATAAATACAATTTTTAATGAGGAAATGCTTAAGTACAGTTGAAATCTAAATTGAGTTAATAAAGTTTTTAAATTCGAGAATGAAGTAACACATCTGCCTACAAAATCAAACAAATATATTTGTTTTGCTAATACTATCTTGTTATAAAAAAATCAGGTGATCTTAATTAAAATTTTTAATATATGCGAGTCTAAAATAATGAATTTGGTAGATCACTCTGAGGTTTTTATTATGTATAAAAAGTTGTGTTTCTTAACCTTTGTAGGTGAAAATAAATTTATAGATTAAAAAAATATACATGCATATTATAAATTTGATTTATTAAGTAATATCTTTTGTTGGTATATGGAAGTCTCTTACATACTTTTGACACTTTTATCAGGTTTATTACCTACAGACCCAAGGTTCGATACATTTCAGAAACCCAAGCAACTAGTTTTTCATTATTGGTTTAACTATACTGGATATGCATTACAGCTTAATAAGATTTTCCACATACTCTTACGTTGTTCGAACAAAATTCCCACTAACGTAATGCATGTGTAAATCTGTATTACTTATATCTTACGTAGATTTGTAATAACTTACTATACACCAGCAAGCGTATGGTCCTAATTTTTCTAAGGAATAACACANATATCTTACGTAGATTTGTAATAATTTACTATACACCAGCAAGCGTATGGTCCTAATTTTTCTAAGGAATAACACACTTTACTCCTTTTGTCTTTGTGACGATGAACCTTAAACGTATATACTCACATCAGTGCAGGTTTGATGTTGGTGTAATGCAAAGACAAATTTCGCACTGAAGATTTGAGGATCAGCATGAACTAAATTTTCATGCTCGAAAAAACATCTGTGGTACCTACATAAATACCTCAGTACCTTTAACTGTTACTGACAAGACATTATTTATTTGATCTCACTCGGAATTTGTTTTATCACTTTATGGGCTTTTGCTAAACAGTTCTAATTTTTAAAGAGGCACAGCAAAATTCTCGCAAGGTAATTCAATTTGCGTCTTTATACATTTCACAAAACCATTTGCTTAAATGAGTTCCAAATAAAAAAAAAATGTTTGCTGCACCTATTTTTAACCAGGAGTAGGTGTAATATTCGCACACTATTTAGTTATAATAATTTTTTCAGCCTTTCGAGCTTTTAATTTCCCTTGACATATTTTGTTGGTAACCGTTACTAATACTTGCATTACNCATATTTTGTTGGTAACCGTTACTAATACTTGCATTACCTTTGATGATATTTTCTGCAAATTTAACCTCGTTCAAAGAAATAATTTTACTATTAAAAGATTTGGAGTACATGTTACCCAAGCACTGGAAATAGTAAATATTAACATTAGCAACAAAATATTACAATTAAAACAGATTAATGGTACTTCAGAAAAATAATTTTTTACAAATTGTCAGCAGTTGATACAAATGTGTATTGATTTAAAATAAATCATTGTGAACCATAGTTCCAATGCCTGTGGTTTGTTATTGCGATATAGATAATATTAAGCACCACAAAAATCGCTTNATATCTTACGTAGATTTGTAATAACTTACTATACACCAGCAAGCGTATGGTCCTAATTTTTCTAAGGAATAACACATTTTACTCCTTTTGTCTTTGTGACGATGAACCTTAAACGTATATACTCACATCAGTGCAGGTTTGATATTGGTGTAATGTAAAGACAAATTTCGCACTGAAGATTTGAGGATCAGCATGCACTAAATTCTCATGCTCGAAAAAAAATCTGTGGTACCTATATAAATACCTCAGTACCTTTAACTGTTACTGACGAGACATTATTTATTTGATCTCTCTCGGAATTTGTTTTATCACTTTATGGGCTTTTGATAAACAGTTCTAATTTTTAAAGAGGAACAGCAAAATTCTCGCAAGGTAATTCAATTTCCGTCTTTATACATTTCACAAAACATTTGCTTAAATGAGTTCTAAATAAAAAAAAAATGTTTGCTGCACCTATTTTTAAACAGGAGTAGGTGTAATATTCTTACACCTTTTAGTTATAATAATTTTTTCAGCCTTTCGAGCTTTTAATTTTCCTTGACGTATTTTGTTGGTAACCGTTACTAATACTTGCATTACCTTTGATGATATTTTCTGCAAATTTAACCTCGTTCAAAGAAATAATTTTACTATTAAAAGATTTGGAGTACATGTTACCCAAGCACTGGAAATAGTAAATATTAACATTAGCAACAAAATATTACAATTAATACAGATTAATGGTACTTCAGAAAACTAATTTTTTACAAATTGTCAGCAGTTGATACAAATGTGTATTGATTTAAAATAAATAATTGTGAACCATAGTTCCAATGCCTGTGGTTTGTTATTGCGATATAGATAATATTAAGCACCACAAAAATCGCTTCAATTTAATATTACATCATTTATCTTATCCGTTTAATGATAATCTTCTCAATATTGTCATTGACTACCACAAGTTGGAGCATTGTAACACGTTAAATTCCCTATTTATTGTCGAAATGTTCTTCCTTTTCATCTAGGATTATGTGCAATTCTCTGTTGGAAATATTTATGTTAATAATTAAACTTGCATTCTCCTACCAGTCAGGCCCGTAGTACGTGGAGAGTAGTACGTGGAGAGTAGTTTATTCACATAATGTCATTGGCAACTTTCCGATTTAGTCCTAATGGAAAAATAATGGTGTTTATTTGATGGACCAGTCTCAATATGTGTGCATATATATTTACCTTTTGTAATCTCACCATGATAATTTACCTTCCCTTGAACTTGAACGTCATCGCCTTTCACTTATTCATAATAAACGTCTTTGTCTTACAACATTTAAAATTACATTGTACCCTTGGAAATAAAATTATATTGGCAGCTGATTTCGCATCATTAAAAAAGCAAACCCGCCACTTCCAGGCTAGTTAATAGTTTCAAACCGTATAACACACTATTCTTGAGGTGACACTATGGCATATTTAATTTTACTCTCTTTTAAATGCCACCAAATGTATGGTATGGTGGCAAAAAGGCATGCCTAGGCAATGGGATGTGCGTATACACGTGCGAGGCGAACCGTTCCTGCAACCGCTTGCAAACCGTTCTTGAAATCTCTTTCCCACTACGGACCACACACGAACCGTTACGCTCAGCTAGGTTCGTTATCAAAGGGTTTACAAACATTTCAGGCCACGATGTCTTCTCGCGAGGAAATTTCAGGTATGATTGTAGTTGGTGGTGCGGCTTTATAAATGACTCATTTGTTGTAAAACAAGGGAAAGAAGAGGAAAACCTGACGTTGATGGTGCACAGAGTTGTATTAAAAAAACGGGCTGGCTCAGAAATGATGCTGGGCATGAGGTCCGAGCTCATTAGTGGGCAATACGGAAACTTCGCGAGAACGTCGCCTGCTGATTTAGAGAATTTTCTGAATAGAATTAAATCCAAAATTTCAAAACAGACAACATCCTGTCGTTCTCCGATCTCAGCTCAAGAGAGGTAAGCCGACGTGGTCATCAGAATGTTGTAATTATATTTTGTAGTTAGGTGTCGTAAATAGATTGCAATTTAATATTATTAGTGTGATTGCAGGCTTCTAAAGGCGTTGAATCCTGTGAATTTTGTGAGGAAGACTATATGGGTCGTGCAGCCAAAATCTCTTCAGATTCTATGGTCGTAGAGCACGCCGGAGCTTGACCAGACTAAATAGAAAAGGCTTACTGTGATTTTGATTGCGGTACGTGGTTCAACTGAGGTAAATGGGGGTGTGGAGGATGTGACTAACGAAATATGGGAGTAGAATGATGTGGCATATAGTTGTCTACTTCTGCATAAAACGACGAGGTAACATTATTTGTTACGTTTGTAGCTGCGAATATTAAGAGTTATTTCCCTGAAACTCAGAAGGCGGTTGAGTACGTCGCATTTCACATCATCACGAAAGCGGATACATTTTACTACGAATCGCTTACTGGAAATTTGCATTGCGGCTACCGACAACCAATTTCTGCAGACGTAAACAACTTTATGCCACATCATTCTTCTCCCGTATTTCACCAGTCGCGTCTTCCACAACCCCATTCACCTCAGCTGAACCACGTACAACGACCACAGTCACAGGAAGCCTTTTACATTTCGTCTGGTGAAAACCGCCGCGCTCTACACCAGAAGAACTACGGCTTATTGCCACAAAATAAGAGATAGCATGGCAGATTACTGCGTGAGAGAAGGGGCTCTACCGTGGCAAAATACACATGCTTTAATGAAAAGTATCTTACTCACTGTGTGTAATCTCTTCCTCGGCGCGTCCCGGTCCTCCAAAAACCACGATGCTCTAACATTAAGCCTTAAGCCATTTGCTTTTATACACGTCTGAGGCCCCTGCAAAACGAATTCATTAATAATTTATTTGAATAAATGTAAATTTCAATTATTACTTTATTGTCAGTATTATTTAACTGTCAATAAGCAATACAATTTATTGCTACAACATCGTTCGTTACATGAAAACATGTATCTATTTGAGAAACAAAGTTTAAAATGTATCCTGATGATTTTCCACTATTTATGTCCGTGTAGAAAAGGTAAATTTCCCTTTTCCTTTCGACTTGCTTTCCTTACTCTTCTCCCTGGGGTACGAAGACAGAAAACGAACTATTATGTTTCTGCACTCTTCTGCGGGTCGACCCATTGCACGTCCTATATCACGCCAAGAATCCTCTTCGAGATTTTTTATAATGGTTTTCGTCTTTGCGGATTCCAAAATATTTCTTGCCCCTTATAAACCTGAGTTAGCTGTACGATATCTTCTTCCGGCCACTGCACCATGGTTTGTTTGGCATACACTCACGAATTACGTACACACGCACGAACCTGCCAAGAACCCGTCCTAATTGGAACTGAGCTTCTCTTCGTGTTCGTCGAGAAAACCGACTTGGAGCGGATCCGAACGAGCGGCTAGTGAGCGCCTCGTTCGGCGCAGTTGACACCGTCCCAACGTGTTCGTGGGCGGTTGCAGTAACGGTTCGGCTCGCACGTGAATACGCACCTGCATTGCGGCAGTGTGATAAACGGAAGCAAGAAACGTTCGAAACGTTGGTGGTGACAACGAAAGCTGCTGAAACACCGTATTTAATACACGGCAACATACTTCAGAAAGGACCTGCAGGCTGACTGCCTCTTTGGAAACATTACTACTAGAGTGTCAAATGTAGATGCCGAAAACCCTATTCTGTGAATAGGCCCAACAATCAAGAAAGAATATTCTGATCTCCGAGAGGCCATAAGTGTTCTGGATAGCTTGTTAATTTACTTACGGTTTTTGACAAGTGGAGATTCTAATCAATCATTAATGTACCTATTCAAAATCTATAATCAGGGCATTTCTGAATTTGTTCCCGTGGTTTTTCAGGCATTGGTGAATGCTTTGGCAGAGTATGTAAAATTACCTGTTACGTCTGAAGCACGGAAACCCGTAGTTAACGGATTTGAAACCAAGTGGCGATTTCATAATTGTATCGGGGCGCTTGATGAAAAGCATATTGTTCTACATGCTACTGTAAAGAGTGACAGTGAATTTTACAACTATAAGGGTCAACATAGTACAGTTTTACTGGCATTATTTAATTCATAGTACTTGTTTGTGTACGTAGACGTGGGATGTCAAGGACGAATCTCAAATGGTGGGGTAATTTAAAAACTGTGACCCAAGGAATGGATTGCAAACAGATACAGGACTGCCTACAGCAGAACCACTACCGGGAAGAAACATGCCAGTGCCATTTTTCATTGTTGCAGACGTCGTATTTGCTCTTCGTGAGAATATAGTTAAGCCATATGCGGTTTATCAGTCAAAATGAAGTAAGAATAGCCCGTAGAGTTTCAGAAAACGCGTTTGGTATAACGACTTCAGTTTTCAGGGTGCTTAGAAACCCTCTGCTCCTCAGCCCTGGTAAGGCAATAGTGGTAACACTGGCTTGCATATATTTACACACCTTTTTGCGTGCTGGTAAATTCTCAAGATATTTGTATTCTCCAGCTGGTAGTCTGGATACTGTTTCACGAAATGGAACCATTATCCGTAAAGAATGGAGAACAGATCAAGAAATAATTGCGTCTCTTTCACCATTTTGCCGCTTGGGTCGGAAGCCGACCCAATCTGCTAAAGTAATAACAAATTGAATTGCTTAATTTTTTTATTTTCGTCAGTCAAGGTGCCATCGCAAGAAGAAATAAGTTAAATGAATTTTGTGTGTAAAGAGAAAGTATCTAACGAAAAAGCACAACGTTGTATGCGGGCATCAGATATCAAAATATGTGCATGGTCAATGGACACGCACCTAAATTAACTTTTATATTACATTCACTATTTTGTGATGTCCCAATGTTTTAAAACAGTATTCAATGACCTTCAATGCATTTTGTATTAAGTGTAAAAGATAAATAAGGTGTATTTATAAACGTGCGCTGTGGGTACTTATATTTTTTTTTAATCATGCAATGTGTTATTTTTTACTCGTTAATAAATCTCATAACTACAAACTAAGCTGCACGTTACTATAATTGGATTGGGTAACACAGCGTTACGCACCAAACTGTGGGAAGAGTTCTCTCAGTGAGCAAACATTCTCTAAGAACACACATGGCTGGCACCTACCCTCCGCTTTGTTCACTGACACGTCCATACCAAACTAATCACGAACGTTCGTGTGGCAGTAATCGTCGCACCTGTCAATCATCGTCACGAACATGTTCGATTAGCGGGAGACTTCAAAAATGCTTCCAGGGGATGCACTGGCTTTTAGTTGTTGTGGTATCCGCTTCGTTTTGAAAGTGAACGTTGGTGTTACATGTATCCTTGCTGCATTAATACAACGCACTAATGTAGTATCCATACCCTCTTCGCCGCTAGTTAACAATCCTACCTGTTGTCTACCTTTGAGGACAATCACTTTACTTGGCTTTTGGACAGTGGAGAACCTGACTCATCGAAATTGAAAATTGATGTGGCATCAATGCCATACTTTATACAGGCATGCTCTAACAAATAGTAGAATTTTAGCTCAGTTTGCTAATTGAAACCTGTAGTTCTTTACAGGGCAGTAGCATGGAAGTATTCTTGCGCCATGAAACAATAGTACCACTTTTTTCCTGCTGTCGGCATTTCGGCGTTGAACTGGTGGGCAAAGACATTTTTGTTTCATACAGTATTTGAAAAGCGAGTTTTTTTAATTCTTTAGGAATAACACCAAACATGCACTCCTCTAAAATTATAATATGTGACACAAGCTCATTTTCAATATATCTCCAGTCACTGTTGCACCACGTCCCATATGTTTTTTTCACGCTGGTAGCGTGGATACGTGGATATGTATGTCTTCCGCGTAGCGTTTCAGTGTAGCCTTGGGTACAGAGTACTTACGAGCAGCATCATTAGTTATGTTTTCCTTTACTCATCTCTACGCCAATGTCTATGTTTCGAGTAACTTGCATCCCAAAATTTGTTAAATTCATTTTAATAGTTCTGAAGTTTATCCAAGGGCAACAATTTCGGGGAGCTCTAAAAACAATCTTTCAATAGAACATATGAGTGTATGGTTAAATTTCTCGTCAGAAGCATCATGTCAGACGCTTACATTCTGCGCAGAATGGGGGATATGAGGTGAATCTGTAGCCCAAACCCCTAAATTGAAAGTTCTAAATAAATTGTTGAATTATGTATGAAAACTTGAAACATTTGGCCATTCATAATACCAAAAAAGCACGATATTTAAACATTATACGACGTCATAGCAGCTCAAAGTTGAATATTTGCTATCGTTACTATAAGACGGATTTTTGAGGCAATATTAAGAGGAGACTGATTTTAACCGTTTGTACTGATAAGCATTTCTTTTGCTACGTTATAAAAATAATATATTATATTGAAAAAAGAAACCTACCTTTCGGGTGAAATTATGTTATTTTGTTAGTTTAATGGGTATTCATTTGGAACCACTCTCTGCGATGGTACCCTTGCATGGGTTTTGTCCTACAAAATAATTCCCAAAACATTCCACCTTATAATTATGTTTGAATTAATCGTTTATCATACAAAATTATCTGCTAGAACGTGCTACTGTGGGAGCTATGCGACGTAAAAAGCAATCAAAGTATATTTTAGAAAGGAGAGACGGGATTAATTATCCAAGGACTCGAGACAAGAATTGACAGGAGCACCACTATCTTCATTTCTTCGAGGACTATACGAAGTCTGCAGACGTCACAGGAATCAATGCAGATTGTTAGAGAGATGTGGGGTTAACCTCCGCTCTCTCTCTCCTGCGGTTTCATTGTCAAAGCTAATGCCTTAAATAAATATGCTCTGCGAACGGCAAATGTGTGCATAAAGAATTATCCATGGTACCCTACACCTCCTTCAGTTCATAAGGCCCTTCATAATGGAATTAATGATATCGAATGTGCTATGTTACAAATAGACATGCTCAGCGGGGAAGCCCAAGAATATAGAATCAAAGATTTTAGGCGGTAAAGAGAAGAATATGCCGAAAATTGAGCAGGTTTGCAACACATGCCAGTCTAATAAACTTTTTGTTAATTTATTCAGATCCAACATTGTCTTCAATTAGAACTCTTCCTCTCAGATAACATTCATCTTTGCGTAAACAAGTCCTTTCCTTGTTCGAAGATCCGAATATTAGCTTTCGTGGATGCACTAGCATTCTTAGAGCGTCTACTGATGATGAAAGTGGGAGTTATGAAATGTAAATATAGTACTTCCCTATGTATAAGGTTCAAATTATTTAGTAACTTTTTTTTCGATAAAAAATAAATGTATGTTTATAATGATAATTTAGTTTTCTCTAATTTAGTCTATTGTTTTATATTTTAACAAATATTTTGTATAATTTATATATATTTTCTGAATCCGTCCTGCAGTTAATAAGTAATATATAACCGCTAAGTATGAAAACACTCAGATAAATTATTCAAAATATATCTGCGTATGTTGTCCAACAACTATACACTTAGTTGATGTAACAGTATTAAATAAATAATAATTTTATTAATTATTAATTTTCATAAGTTCTATACTTGGGTTCAGATCTTGTTTTTATTATATTAACTAAGGTAAAATTGTAAATATTATTTTTTAAATAATTAATATAGGGGTTTGAACAGTACATTAAGATTACCAGACCCACTAGGCACGGCGTGCTGTTTAGTTCTCCGGCGGTAAGTCGATCTATTGGGCTATTTTATGTGAATTATATAATCAAATATCGGTTCTACTTTTTCTAATAACCCCGATGCGCGCAGATGAAATTAATACGGTGCATATTTTATTTATTCCTTAGTAGCTATGTTCACAGATATTGAAGTATTTTCAGCAACAAACTCCCCCTCTCAATTTAATTTTCTTCAATCAATCACATGCGCTTTCACATTCGTGTACACACACCAGAAACACGCATAGAGTCGACTTATTACTGCGTCAGAATCGATCGCACACATTAAAAGCCTGTGATTATTTCGTCTAAACGGGACTAAAAGCACATTCAACGTAAATGGGGTCAGTTTATCCCCATGGAAACTAAACAAAACAACTTTAACTGTTTTTGTCGCACTCTAGCCACATGATATTCCCGAGGTCAAACTACCGTCATAGGTACGATATAGCAATGAGCTAAACATTTTTGTGTGCAACGTATTGCCATGTTTTATTTTGTCGTCATTGAAATGTGCATGGCCTTTTATTAACGGTACACAGCACTTGATAATTAGGATGTGCTACTAGATATCGTAACAAAATATTTAATTATGTACAAATTATTTGAATACTTGTGAATACTTGAGTTTCCACAAACAAGTTTAAAAAAATACTAATTGTTGTGTATATATATATATGTGTGTATATGCATAATGCCAAAGCAGCTGGTCCTGTTTCATCCGTATATCAAGGTTTGCGTGTATCAATACACTAATATTTCAAAAAATGAATATAATTGTTTGTTAAATATTCATCGTATCACTTACATTGCCTTTATTTCTGGATTTTTAATGCGTCAGGGACTGCAGATAAGGAGTTGTACGTTATAGGGGTCCATAATTGGTTTAATTATGCTTGACGTATGAACGCCCTAGCTGTTATGTCGGAGGCTAATCTTAGAACTGCGTACACTTATCTAGTCTTACATTTAAAAAGATCTTACCTTACCGACATAACTAAAAATATCCCTTTTTCTTTACCGATATAGTCAAGTAATTCTGACGATGTACTCAGTAGCTTCGATAGCTACATGGATCGTACCCATTGATGTATAACCATGAGTCGGAATAGGTGTCAAATACATGGAACTGTGGAAATTTATATGTCCAATCGTAAAAGAAAATTGAATGAAAAGCTTAATCATCGATCGGAAACAATAAGTCATGTCAATAATGCTTACCTCGACAGTATGTAGCTCCAAGCTAAACGTCGTACATTTTCCACAACTCGACCTGGATGGGAATGGTCTGGTAAACTTGCAGTTAATTTGGCATGGGTGCCAAGTTAATGTCTGCAAACAGGGTTTTAAGTATTTTACCGATTACCCACAGATATTATTTTTCTCTCGGGAAATGTATCTTGCAAATACACAAAACAAACTGTAAAAAAAACTGTAAATATGGCTATGTGCCTTCTCATTTTGTAGCAGTGAATAATCTTTATCAAATAAAATTATTTTAAAAAACATACCTGACGTGTTTTTTAAAGCACTGTGGAAACATTCCCTGCTTCATATAAAAATGTACTATATAAAAAATGCTGGAATGCAAATAAATGTATAATAACAGAAATACTCAATAAACTGAAAAAAAAAATCTATCTTTATTCTTGGTGGTTTGAAACGTAAATGTAGTAGTTTGGGCCTCGTCGCAATTTGGTAAACGTTTCCATTGCGCCTTAGTGGACAACACAGAAAATATAAGTTATCAGCATAATCCAGTGCTCAAATGCAGAAAGATAATGGGAAATATTTGTGGTACGAGATGAGCAGATTAGTTGTGTGGCCATCTGAATAGCCAATGAAATATAGTGGTTGATGTCAGTCGTCTTCTGATTGCCACCCTGGGAGTAGGTGTGATCCGCCATCATTACGAGAATCAAACCCTCGACCTTGTACATGCAAGTCTTTAAAGAATAATCTGCTTTTTCAGAGTTTTCCAACGTTTTTCTACTTATCTCAAATGTCACAAGTTTTATTAATTCTTGCAGTTTTAATATTTCTACATTTCAAATTTTTTTTAAATTACTACCGATATTTTTTTTACAATTTTTAGAACTTTTTCTCGATTTATTTATTTTAGGTTATATGGAATTGAGGACAAGGTCATGTAAATCTTACACATCAGTCGGGGTCACTAATATAATTCTCTTCCCCCTCCTAATCCATAAAAAAATTAACGAATTTGTGCCAATGTTTTCTGTTTTTCGGGGTAAGGTCACTTGGAGTCTAGGTCAACGTCATGTAAATCCAACATGTTGGTCGTGGTCAGCAATGTAATTTTTTACCGAATTTTTAAAATTTTTTCACATTTAAGTAATTTTTCTAGATTTTTCGATTTCTAGGTCACCCAAGTTCAATGTCCCTTCTGGTTAGAGTCATGATCATTTACATCCAACATGACGGACCCCTGATCGGAATAACAGAGCATGAATACCTGGCCGATTAGCTCCTCAGCTCCTCTTCGTGATCTCATGGCCGAGATCTCTAATTTTTATTCTACTTCGTCTGGTTAAATTACAAAAGTCTAAAATTAGCGTAGTGGACAAGGTTGATTGAAATTATTAACGTCACAAATGTGTTCTTTTGTTTTGCTTTTAAAACGACTGTAGTTATTTTCGTACGTGAGTGCTTATTTGATAGATATCCTTTTAATATTTGTGTGTATGCGATTATTAGAATGGCAGAAATTTGAGCTTGCCCTATTGAGAGTTTATATAATGTGATGTGTAAAAAACAAAACCTGAAGCTATCTTATTGCAATTTTTTTCACTGAAGGGATTTTTGCCTGTAATGACATTTATTGTTGCCATATACACGTTACATTTATGTAACGTATTTTTCGAAATAATAATTTATTTTGCACTATTCCAGTTATTGTTAACTGTCGTCATTTCATCGTGCAAATTAAGTTAGTTATCGTAGAGCTAAATTTATATACAGGCAAATATGGTAGCAACAGAAACTTTTCAATACAGTCGTTGGGTTTAAATATTTTAGCTTACAAATATGTATTCTTGGTAATGTGATTAAGTGTAGCAGAAAGCAGTAGGCATTGCAGTCGCAACGGAAATATAGACTTATAATTATTTTCATCATTCTTCCTGACTTCCCGAATTTGGGAGTATAAATAAATACTTTACATCCAAACTTAGGATTCTATATTGGAATACTAAACAATGAATATATATTAGTGACCCTTGCGTTACTATGGCCAAAAAAAAAAAATTGTCAACATTTCCTGACCTTATAAATAACGAATATGTGTCCATAAAATTAGTTCCTCATAATAAAAAATATATGGGGTGAATGTACGATAAATAACAGCAAAAAATTAGAATTCCATCCATGTTTCAAACAATTCGTCCAATAATGCAGTAGTGAAATTTATTCCGAATTTTGCAATGATAAATAAGGACAGAGTTCAGTACTGAGTACTAAGTATACTGTTTCAGTAACGGTAGAAGTTAGTTGTAAAAAATTTAACTTTATAGCAATTTCAAGCAGAGGAGCACAAAAATAGAGCGCTTGTCCTGAAAATATAAACTGTTGGCCAGTCACATTACGTTAAATAAAAACCACGCTGTTTGAGTGCTTGATCCTTTCATACTTGAATAAATGTTACGATCCTTCTTTTAACAACCAGTTAAGATATTGAAAAGAATGTAACACAGTGAAGTAACCCAACATATTTAACAAATTTCAGTTGTATTTAAAGTACTATACATATGCACTACATTGGAACGTGTTAATTTAAGTAAAGGCATTATTTAGATATAATGGAGATCTGGTTGGCTAAGCTGATGGTAAAGCATCGCCTACTGTTTAATTTTGACTGTACGTATCTGTACTGTTGTTAAGTGCTCATACATAGTCCATTATGTTTCAGGCACTGAATGAAGATGATGATGATTTTGACTTGGATTCTTCTTTATTTTTACATCTTCCCGTGGTTACCGAAATATGCTGACACTACTCTGCTGTCAGAAATAGTGAGAAATAGTTTACACACCCAGAGGACGACGTTCACGTCAGCGACAATAAATATCATTGACCGCTTTTTCCACAGAAATTTAAATTTTATTGCGATCCACAGGAAAGATATTTTGGAGGTTAACACAATAGACGAAATAATGTGCCAAATTAATCCCAGAAAATTTGTCCCATTATTATCTCTTCCGAACAATGATAGCGATATATCTATATACAGTCCTTTCAGCAGAACAGACACTACAGAGATTAATGTCGGTTATGTAATATTTACAAAGCGCAGTGTTNAATATACAGTCCTTTCAGCAGAACAGACACTACAGAGATTAATGTCGGTTATGTAATATTTACAAAGCGCAGTGTTGGGCGTTGTTTGCCGGAGTACGACTGGACAAGTCTACCATTTTGGGATCCTCAAGCTACATTTCTGATGATCGTAACCGACATACTTATAGGAGAATCCCTTGAAATCGTTGAAGCATTACAAGATTGTTGGAACTCCTTTAATATACTCAATATTGCTGTGGTTTACTCGTTTCATGTTGCAGGCGGAGTTCGTCCAGCAGAATTAGGCACATGTGTAGTGATATATAATCCGTTCACCGATAAAGTTAGTAGGTTTGAAATAGGATTGAACATGAAACAAAAAAATTTACGTGTTTATCCACAAAAACTTCTCGACACAAATGGGTATGTGTTCAATGTCAGCACAGGTCCTGCTCACGAATTGATTGAAATCGATTATGGGGAAAACGGAGAAATATTTTACACAGGTCCTGCCAGTTTTGTGACCCAAGCATTAGTGAAAAAATCTAATGGGACCGCGAACCTTCTTCCTCCCTCTAACTCTATTCACGTCACTGACAAGCGCTACTCAAAGACTCTGTATGCGGGTGAATCTCTACATACTTGGACTATGAGAAAGTGGTACACATACCCTCACGACTGGATGTGCGTCACAGGCACAGTGGCCAAGGCAAGGCAGATCCCCAAATACATGAACATTTTGATGCCCCTCACCAAAGAAGCCTGGAGCATCTACTTTGTTACATTCATTCTGATTGGCGTGTGCTGGAAGTGTTTTTCGTACTACAGTGTGAATGAGGAGACAACTGAAAGTATTCTGTTGGGGACAGTTCGATTGGCCTTAACTGGCGGGTGTCTAAATGTCCCTGACTCTTTGGTACAAAGGATTCTTATCCTAATGGCCATTTTATGTTATCTCATTGTCGCGAACAGTTACCAAGGATCACTGACAAGTTTCCTGTTCGGCACGTACTATTATCCAGACATCAGAGACACCAATGAAGTTTTGGATGCAGGTCTAAAACAATCAGTCTTCCTGTCAATTTCCGACCTGGTCGAGGTAGTTGGCGACTTCGACACGAACAGCAGGGCCATCAAAGCTTTAATGGACGATCCAGTGTTTATAGCGATTGACCAAGATGCGCTGGACATGATAGCAAANGCAGGGCCATCAAAGCTTTAATGGACGATCCAGTGTTTATAGCGATTGACCAAGATGCGCTGGACATGATAGCAAACCACAGGAACATCTGCAGATGGACGTCTCGCGTCACTGCAATGCATAGAGCGGCCTTGCCCAGGTACCGGGAGGACGGAAAACCCAAGTTACACGTCGTAGAAGGCTGTTTCATCATCTACCCATCGAGCCACTGGGTGATGGCTCCTAACAACCCGTTCCTCGCCCGTTTCAACGCTGTCGTGATGGGGCTGTTTGAGGGTGGCTTCGTGTCCAAGTGGAGGCGTGACTACATGAAGGCATCTGCTATACCGAAATACGATAGCTCTCTGCATGTTGTCTCCTTCGTTCATCTCTTAATACCTTTTGTCCTTCTCGCCTCCGGCCTCTTCCTTAGCTTATTAACTTTCCTAAGAGAGGTTTTCACCTCTTCGGAAATCTAGCGACTCCTGGCTGCTTGCAAGTCAAGCTGGTGTATTTTCACGAATGTGCTTGTTTCTTCGCGACTGTACGTAGCTGTTCCCTCAACTGGTGAAGCTCTACTCCGCAGAAGATGTATAGGGCAAATGTAAATCAATGGAATAAAAATTCAAGACCAAGACCCTTTATTTCAAAACATTCTGACTCCAAACCACTTCTTTTTTTTTTAGACGATTCTTATTTCGTGTTTTAAGGAGGAAATTTGGTCGTAATATGCTCCAGGAATATTTACAGGATTTTCAAGATAAACTGAGCACATTTGAAAGCCCCACTTAAGATTTGCTTTTAAGTATATGGTGTATTCTTCCACCACATGTAAAATTAACATCGAATTGTGCCTGATCATTTTATTCATGCGCAGGTCAAATGAAAGTAGGAAATAGTTAACCTAGTAAAATTTTTACAAATTTGCTAATTATTAGTCTTACAAACATTTGAATATACAGTGGGTTTCCTAGGTGATCTCCCGTTTCCCTCCACCCCTTCATTCCAGTGTTGCTCCACACTCACGTCGTTTCACCCTCATCGGCTTAAGAGCCGTCCAAATCTCTTCACTCACTTTTCATACATATTTTCTATATATTATTTTCTAATTTTTTAAAATAATAATATTAAGTTTTAATGGTTTTGCTAACCCTTTCTCATACACTCAATTTCATACTTTCAGTTGTTACTGTACTTAAGTCGGTACAACACTTGTTTAGTAGTTACTGTTCGGCATCAGTAATATGAATCAATTATGTCCTAGACAAGTAAGACTGTTTGCGAATGATTTACCCACAGGTTATAACATTGATCATTACAGGCCAAAATTTGCCTAAACGTGCGTAACGTACACAATTGCGTTCACTGAATCTGAATGGATTAAGCACTGTTAAAATGCTGAAGGCTTCTGTAATTTTTTTTTATGTGAAAAGCACATGACTTGCCACAAAAAAAAACATTTACATTAATAATATTTTAAGATAATACCGATATGCTTTGCACCGATAAAAGATTGGACATATGCAACACTCAACACACGTGATGCTGTGCAGAGGTAACACCGGAGGGACATTTGACAGACGACACACTTCTACTGAACAGATATAGCTGGATGCGCCTACGGCATGCAGTCACTCGTGGGCTTCGTATGTGCGTAAGTACGTTTTCTACTGCTGCACGTTTGGTAATGGAGCGGTACGCATGGACGGAATTGACAGACATGCTGTTAGTGTATGGGCGATGTGAAAGTAACGGACGTGCGGTCCAGCATCTGTACGCGGAACGATATCAAGGCAGGCATGTACCACACCATATTTGAGTAAATTACGAGACGACTGTGGGAAAAGGAGCCTTGCAGGTAAGGATAGGGTATTGTGTGTGGTAATGGATGTGTTGCATGTTGTACCCACCCTTTAAGGGTGCTGGATAGATCATAATTAGTAAAACGTATTTTATTTATACTTTACACAGGCTCGACGTTTACACAGTAAACGAATTGTCATTTCCTGCAAGTAAAGATATAATTATATTTCACAGTTGCCATAGTTAATGTGTAAGTGCATGTCAAAATTTTGTATCGTACAAACTTCAATCACAGCAAAGAAATAATTAACAGCGAAATTAAAAACATTGAGCTACTACAGGACNGTTGTATCGTACAAACTTCAATCACAGCAAAGAAATAATTAACAGCGAAATTAAAAACATTGAGCTACTACAGGACAACTATGTTTTTACATAGGGGAAATTATGTGTAGTTAGTAAATGTTTTTGAAAGACTAACATGTGTAAAACGTAGACAAAGTGCAAATGCAACACATTTTCTATACGTGATTACAAAGGTTTCCTGAAGTAGCTTAGTGCGTTTACTTGCACTGTGATTTATATCGTGGCTGTGATTGCGATAGTTTTCACTGTTAGTAGGAACACAAAAATGTAACATGCTGCTTGGACATGCGCTTACACGTAAACTAAGACATCTAAANTTGCACTGTTAGTAGGAACACAAAAATGTAACATGCTGCTTGGACATGCGCTTACACGTAAACTAAGACATCTAAACTTGCCTTATTTGCGAGAAATGACAATTAATCTAATGTCTAAATGTTCAGCAGTGTTTGGTAGTAATAAAGCATCACCATTTTGTTCTGACGAGAACCCCTAAACCACTGGGAATGTTCCACAGGTGCGGAAGCCAGATCCGGGCCGTCCGCGCACACGGCGCATAGTACGGTTTAAGGAGGAGGTGCTGGCCCGTGTTGAGGAGCTGCCGTCTACAGGCACACGTGAGGTGACACGTGAGCTGGCTAGCGACCACAGCAGTGTGTGGAGGGTTTGGAATGATTCCTGCTACACNGCACACGTGAGGTGACACGTGAGCTGGCTAGCGACCACAGCAGTGTGTGGAGGGTTTGGAATGATTCCTGCTACACCCATTTCACTATCGGAAGGTACACGCAGACGACTATCACCATCGAACCCAATTAGCGCTGTGGTATCTGGAACAGTGTTACCGTATCTCTGGGTTTGCATCACGTATCCTGTACACAGATGAAGCTTTTTTCACGGGTGACGGAATGTACAATGTAAATAACATGTGTGTGTTGCCCGATGGAATCCGCATGCCACCCACACGTCTTGTTACCAGGTACGATTTTCTGTGAATGTGTGGTGCGGTCTAGTAGGCGATATGCTACTTGGACCACACTTCCTTCAACAACGGCTGACCGGAGACATGTGGCATTTCTGCAGGAAACGTTTACCTGAATTGCTGGAAGATGTCTCTATTGTCTTTCGCCGACGTAAGTGTCTACAACATGACGGTGCGCCGACACACTTAACAATAGTTGTGCTCGAGTACTTGAATACACAGTTTGGTGGTCACTGGATTAGCCGCGGTGGTCCTGTACCATGGCCTGCAAGATCCCCGGATCTGACGCCACAGGATTTTTTCGTGTGGGGCCACATCAAATCGCGTGTGTATGCGACACCTGCGGAAACAGAAGAGGATCTCGTTCAGGAAACAATCGGTGCTGGTGAGCACATTCGAGCAATGAACAGTGTATTCAGAAATGTGCATCAGTCGATGTCTTGGAGATGCGATGCCTGTATTTCAGCTGGTGGTATGATGTTCAAACAGCTCCTATGATCTTGAAAATCTTGTGTCGTATGTTACTTTNTGCCTGTATTTCAGCTGGTGGTATGATGTTCAAACAGCTCCTATGATCTTGAAAATCTTGTGTCGTATGTTACTTTTGAAGTCCTGGTCACTAGTGTCCCTCCGGTGCCACCTCTGCACCACTTCATGTGCGTTGAGTGTTGCCTATGTCGCAGGCATAACACATTATCTGTTTCCAACATTAAACATACATTTATCGACAACCATTGGATGTAGCATATTGATACAGATCCCCTTTTGTTGTTAAATTGAACATGCTACTTACGTACTGTAAGCTGACAAATGTGTGGGACATAGTGTTTACATTAAGTATTAAAATGTTTTCCACCATCGCTTGTGCAGTGGACCCAGCAAGCAACCATAGACTCATGTATCTAGTGTGGCCTACGTGCTAGAGACTGTACCGCTGGACCGAAGCTTCATGTGTATTTTGAACGGAAACGGTGGGTCCTACGCACTTGCAACAAGCAGGCCATTTTTGTTGCTTAAGTGATACATTTCAATAGGCCAGCACCAAACTTTCCAATATCCCGACGGTAAAAAAGTTTTATACAGTAAGAAGGTGGCCACCTCTGTAATTTTCATTACCGTGGAACATATGAACAAACGTTTACTGTGGTTTGAGGATCCCAATAACAGAAAACAACGTTCGGAGTATTGTCACTTAATGTCACTTAGTTTCCGAAATATCGGGCAATTAATTTACAAATTTGATTTTCAAGGGATTACGCCTCCCTTAATATTGCATAAATTCAAAGTGTCCTATATGATGTACTTAAATTTTTATTAGGAATTACCTCCCGGAGTGTGTCGGTGATTTTTAGATAAACGTTCTATACCTAATAATAAAATAGCAATGTATCCGTTACTACTAAAATTATCAACTTAATGTTCAATGACTGTGTTGTCCTAGACACATTTGTGTATGTTTATAATTGATTAATTTTGTTATTTTGATCTCAACACTATTTATAAATTATTTTCATTTAATATGATATTTAAATATTTAATATNTGCCTGTATTTCAGCTGGTGGTATGATGTTCAAACAGCTCCTATGATCTTGAAAATCTTGTGTCGTATGTTACTTTCGAAGTCCTGGTCACTAGTGTCCCTCCGGTGCCACCTCTGCAACACTTCATGTGCGTTGAGTGTTGCCTATGTCGCAGGCATAACACATTATCTGTTTCCAACATTAAACATACATTTATCGACAACCATTAGATGTAGCATATTGATACAGATCCACTTTTGTTGTTAAATTGAACATGCTACTTACGTACTGTAAGCTGACAAATGTGTGGGACATAGTGTTTACATTAAGTGTTAAAATGTTTTCCACCATCGCTTGTGCAGTGGACCCAGCAAGCAACCATAGACTCATGTATCTAGTGTGGCCTACGTGCTAGAGACTGTACCGCTGGACCGAAGCTTCATGTGTGTTTTGAACGGAAACGGTGGGTCCTACGCACTTGCAACAAGCGGGCCATTTTTGTTGCTTAAGTGATACTTTTCAATAGGCCAGCACCAAACTTTCCAATATCCCGACGGTAAAAAAGTTTTATACAGTAAGAAGGTGGCCACCTCTGTAATTTTCATTGCCGTGGAACATATGAACAAACGTTTACTGTGGTTTGAGGATCCCAATAACAGAAAACAACGTTCGGAGTATTGTCACTTAATGTCACTTAGTTTCCGAAATATCGGGCAATTAATTTACAAATTTTATTTTCAAGGGATTACGCCTCCCTTAATATTGCATAAATTCAAAGTGTCCTATATGATCTACTTAAATTTTTATAAGGAATTACCTCCCGGAGTGTGTCGGTGATTTTTAGATAAACGTTCTATACCTAATAATAAAATAACAATGTATCCGTTACTTCTAAAATTATCAACTTAATGTTCAATGACTGTGTTGTCCTAGACACATTTGTGTATGTTTATAATTTATTAATTTTGTTATTTTGATCTCAACACTATTTATAAATTATTTTCATTTAATATGATATTTAAATATTTAATATNGATTAATTTTGTTATTTTGATCTCAACACTATTTATAAATTATTTTCATTTAATATGATATTTAAATATTTAATATTTATATGTGTAAAATAATGATTTTGCATTTTTCATCTATTATGTATGCAGACAACAAATTAGTTTGCTAATTATACCAACTATCTTACATTTTACTCTTATTGTAGAAGCAAATATTTGTTATAAAATTTTGTAAGTTTTGCATCAAGATACCATAAAATTGTTTTTTAAAAAGGATCGTAGTTTCCCAGCAGCAAATTTGACTCTCCAAAGGCGTTTCAGAATTATAGTTTTCCCATCGTAGATACCGAGTAATGAAAATGGTCCATATATGATATTTTCAATATGTACTCTGTTAGTTTCAACCCAGGTTTGTAATAAAATACTGCTATAACAAATTAATTTGTGTTTGCATTTCAACAGTCTTTTCAAGTTTTGTTACAATTTTAGGCTTTCAAGAATCAATAGATGTTTAAATTATTTTAGACTTGATACAGTACACGTTCTTTATGTAAATCGTGTCAATATCATTAAGTTTTTATAAAGTAGCTTCATATGTATATTTCTTATAATAGTATTGGTTCTTGCAGCTCTGACACTGATTTTAGGTTTAGGTTCACAATTTATAGCTACAAAACTTCCTGTGGTGTAATATTTATCTTGTTATTTTTTATTTCACCAAATTTGTAGACATATTATTGCATTTTCTGTATAATAAAAATTTTGGTTTCTTCATCGCATTAATATTTATTTTCCAGTTGCTCATAGTGGTTTATGTTACGTCTAGTTCATTCCATGGTTTATTTTTATAGCAGACATTGAGAAGGTATGTATTTTATTCCTTAGTCAACAGATTCTTAAAATAGCATCACGTCATATAAAACCTGACATCTTTTGCCTTGACAATAACGTGTCTCCAAATTTAACCGTTGCTGTAAATTTAGAGAGATTCACAGTTGTCCTGGGATTCCGCTCATTGTTTCAGTGACGATTCCTGCATGGGCTGCAAACTATGTGCAATTATCATTCGTTTATTCTTCAAGTTCAGTATATTTTGTACTGAAACTTTTTACTGTTTTCTGGATTGNTATGTGCAATTATCATTCGTTTATTCTTCAAGTTCAGTATATTTTGTACTGAAACTTTTTACTGTTTTCTGGATTGGTTTCCTTTTCGTTATTATTGAAGAGCGTTTGCTTGGTCTGGCACAGTCCAGTTCAAAGTGAATTATTGAAAGGGTTTCTCCGTATATGGGCAGTACCTGTACAATACGTTGCATGCAAGGGAATTATATAGAGCCAAATTATTTTTGCNTATGTGCAATTATCATTCGTTTATTCTTCAAGTTCAGTATATTTTGTACTGAAACTTTTTACTGTTTTCTGGATTGCTTTCCTTTTCATTATTATTGAAGAGCGTTTGCTTGGTCTGGCACAGTCCAGTTCAAAGTGAATTATTCAAAGTNGCACAGTCCAGTTCAAAGTGAATTATTGAAAGGGTTTCTCCGTATATGGGCAGTACCTGTACAATACGTTGCATGCAAGGGAATTATATAGAGCCAAATTATTTTTGCTTGTCACCGCACAACAATTTTTTTTTATTTTTCCTTAATCTTGGGTGCTATTATTAGGAATATCCTCTCAACGCTTGATATAAAATATTGAGTAATAAATTACTACACAACTTTTGAGAAACCTAAAAGCAAATCGTGAGCTGACAGAAATTTTAACATAACTGCCAAATAAAAATGGAAGAAATACTTCATAAATTGATTCAGTTTTATAAACGACAAGTATAGTAATAAACCGTTCCAAGGCATTTGAGAAACTATAGACTAGTTGATTAAAATGTAATATGCAATTGTTTGTATAAAATTAAATATTTAAAATAATTTCCCAGACATATAAAATCGTTTTATCTGCGGTTAACTCATGTTCTACGTGGTTCGCAAAACGTTTTGAGTAGCTAAATATTCAGAGNGTTTCTCCGTATATGGGCAGTACCTGTACAATACGTTGCATGCAAGGGAATTATATAGAGCCAAATTATTTTTGCTTGTCACCGCACAACAATTTTTTTTTATTTTTCCTTAATCTTGGGTGCTATTATTAGGAATATCCTCTCAACGCTTGATATAAAATATTGAGTAATAAATTACTAAACAACTTTTGAGAAACGTAAAAGCAAATCGTGAGCTGACAGAAATTTTAACATAACTGCCAAATAAAAATGGAAGAAATACTTCATAAATTGATTTAGTTTTATAAACGACAATTATAGTAATAAACCATTCCAAGGCATTTGAGAAACTATAGACTAGTTGATTAAAATTTAATATGCAATTGTTTGTATAAAATTAAATATTTAAAATAATTTCCCAGACATATAAAATCGTTTTATCTGCGGTTAACTCATGTTCTACGTGGTTCGCAAAACGTTTTGAGTAGCTAAATATTCAGAGTTCTTTAGCACACTGTCACTACATCGGGGTCTTCTCGCGCGCCGAAAATAAAAATTAAGCATAGGGAAATTTTTTTGAATTAACTTATCTGTATCATACTTACATTAAAACGTGAACACTTACATGAAAACGTAACTTAAAGACAGGACAACTAACTGAAAGATATTTAAATAACTTACTACTCTTGACGACTGGCAAAATACCCACCCCCAGTTGATGATTGCGCCTTCTCTAAGCAAGGGTTTATCGCAACCAACCCGACCAGGAGTCACACTAGGTGACTGCTAACCTTCAACGTCTACCAAAAAACAGTACAAAAATTGATACATTAACCCACCTGGGATACTTTCAGCCATTTTCGGGGCATCTGTGGCTAAGCGGTTAGCCTACTCGCCCTTCACTAAGGCGAACCGGGTTCGATCCCCGGACGGGTCATCTGCTCTTAAGACCTCACTGTTAAAAGCAGCCCAAATCTCTTCAGTCATTCACTCATCCGGCCGGGTCACTCCCGGATTTTCGCATGTGAGAATCGTGCCGGACGATACCGCTGGTTGGCGGGTTTCCTCGGGGATCTCCCGTTTCCACCACCATTTCATTCCGGCGCTGCACCATACTGACCTCAATCACCCTCATCGGATTTCAAGACATCGCTGTTAAAAGCCACCCAAATCACTTCACTCACTCACTCAGCCATTGTCGAAGGCCTTCCGCAAAAAAAAAAAAAAGAGGGCACGCTCTCCTCTGAAGTCTCGGTCTGCTCTCTCCGATGGTCGACAAAAAACTTCTCGCGCACTGGACCCAGCAAAACGCCCGTAGGCCAATCTTTAGAGTGGCCAACGCCGAAGAGGTCCAATTTTGTAACACGGGCGGCTGGCGTCGCCGAGCAAAACTGTTCAACTACCACGACAAAGTCCCAAATCCCACAGTTATCCGGACAACTGGTGGTGGTATCTGTCAACAACTCCGATTCAGCACATTATTGCAAATTGCAAAATATCTGCTCGTCGCTGTTCACTCCCAGCGAGAGGAAATGTCAACAACTATTCTGTTCCTATTAAAAATTACTATGTTTTGACATGCGACATTATGATTCAATGCAACAAACTAAAAAGACACTGTTACTTTCCTTTATTTTTTTTTCACCGGTTAAGTAATTCATAAATGTATTACTACTATTTTCATTTAATAGCATAATTGAATGTGGATAATTTATAAGATAACATTATTCAGTACTATGATCCAAAGGAATATGAATATACAATATATATAGCTTTTATGACGATTCAGTGTAATATTAAATTGTTGAGATACGTTTTAACACAGAGGAATCGGAAATATTTGTGGAATTTGAGATGTCTAGTAGACAACATTTCGAAGGAGCTGACTGAGAAACGAATAAGTTGAGAAATTAGAAATTCTGGAAGATATTCAGGTATTTTCAAGAGCCAAGAAAATAAAGTATTCAGGTCAAAATTCATCAACAGCAAATTCCAGACCGACTCCTTCCAAATTAGATTATGGAGTATGAGCTACGGAATTTAATATCAGCTACTTTTACCTCGTACTCAGTATCATGAAGAGATAAAATAACCCTACTTAATTATTGTTACNTGGTCGACAAAAAACTTCTCGCGCACTGGACCCAGCAAAACGCCCGTAGGCCAATCTTTAGAGTGGCCAACGCCGACGAGGTCCAATTTTGTAACACGGGCGGCTGGCGTCGCCGAGCAAAACTGTTCAACTACCACGACAAAGTCCCAAATCCCACAGTTATCCGGACAACTGGTGGTGGTAGCTGTCAACAACTCCGATTCAGTACATTATGCAAATTGCAAAATATCTGCTCGTCGCTGTTCACTCCCAGCGAGAGGAAATGTCAACAACTATTCTGTTCCTATTAAAAATTACTATGTTTTGACATGCGACATTATGATTCAATGCAACAAACTAAAAAGACACTGTTACTTTCCTTTATTTTTTTTTCACCGGTTAAGTAATTCATAAATGTATTACTACTATTTTCTTTTAATAGCATAATTGAATGTGGATAATTTATAAGATAACATTATTCAGTACTATGATCCAAAGGAATATGAATATACTATATATATAGCTTTTATGACGATTCAGTGTAATATTAAATTGTTGAGATACGTTTTAACGCAGAGGAATCGGAAATATTTGTGGAATTTGAAATGTCTAGTAGACAACATTTCGAAGGAGCTGACTGAGAAACGAATAAGTTGAGAAATTAGAAATTCTGGAAGATATTCAGGTATTTTCAAGAGCCAAGAAAATAAAGTATTCAGGTCAAAATACATCAACAGCAAATTCCAGACCGACTCCTTCCAAATGAGATTATGGAGTGTGAGCTACGAAATTTAATATCAGCTACTTTTACCTCGTACTCAGTATCATGAAGAGATAAAATAACCCTACTTAATTATTGTTACNAAATTTAATATCAGCTACTTTTACCTCGTACTCAGTATCATGAAGAGATAAAATAACCCTACTTAATTATTGTTACATGTCGCCAATGGGCGTATCCGAGTTCGTGACGGTTGGAGGTAGTAAAAAATTAATGAACTAAATTCAATTTCTTAATATATTTACGATGATAGAAATATGCACATATCTATTAGGCTACTTACAACCTTAAACTGCCTACCTCAAATATTAAACTTATTCTATAAGTGAACGCAATATTTGTTGTCAATCTAAATTCTCATTAACGTCCTTATCACTTTCTTTGCACTAGCTACAATCACTTAATCCTCGTTTATTATTTACACATACACACCCTTAATGTCCACTTGCATACATTAACCCCATTCCAAAATTCTGCCAATCACGCATTCAGTTCTACTTTCCCGCAGTTCAACCTGTCAGTCTATATATATATATATTTATTTATTTATTTATTTACCCCTGATGATCGCAGACTACAGTTTCTAGTTGTTGTCGCTTGTCGCGCCGATGGCACCACACACCTGGCGCTCATGGCCCTCCACGACTCCAGAAACTCCCCGACACAGAGGCGCGCCACGTCTTGTATAGCTCAGCTAGCCTAGTCGAGAATGTTCTTCGTACCCTGAGTCGCGCTGAGGAGCAAGTGGAGTGATGACCAGAAAATTCGCACAGCGACCATCCCAAGGCATTCAATCCCCCAAGCACACGGGAGCGCCGCGAGTCGATAGCCCTATCGCAGCACGCGACACGTGTTATAAGGCGGCCCTTTTGCGAATACGCGCTCTTGTTCGGCCACTGGTGATGCCCTTAAAGCACTCCGTCTTGCACGCCCACGGAGGGTTTGGGGGGCAAGGTAATGGACATGGGGCGACTGCATGTAACAAAATGAAAAGATCTTGTTTTATTTGTTATATGAAAAGCCAACAGTACATAACAATTGGGACATAATTTTAGGGCACTAACTTCTAAAATTCCGTGGATATAGTAAGTGTAACATTTTACTCGTGCTTTGGTGTGTTATTAATTGAAGGGCTTGGTGGAATAAGGACCTATCCCACACATCCATCAAGGTCATGTTTACAACCAAATTCGATAGCTTACACCATCTAGTATGTACATGCATAAGTTTTCTGTTGTGGGTAGGTTCTTAAGGAACAGCAGTACAATGCACTGCCTCCCTTCTTGGTGGAAGAAGGGTCTGTACTACAGAGGTAGGTAGCATGCGTTGTTGCAGATGTGGGATAGGCCCTTCTTCCACCAAGCCCTTCAATCATTACCAAAAATTTCAAATGTCAATAACCTTCTTGCTGTAACTGCTAAAGAACCAGAAATTAAAAAAATAAATATATACGCCAGATAAATATAAACCTGTGATTTTTTTTCCACACGGTGCAGTGCTAAGTAATGCTAAACAGATGAAAAGCCTGTTCTCAAGGGAAAGGGCTGTTTTTTGGCAAGCCTACACAATTCATGAGGTTAGATTATGGGTGGATGGAGAAGCAAAGAAGCGAAGACGACAGAGGAGGTGGGAACAGCCAGACTTAGTCCTCGTGCAGTGATAATGTCCGCCACAATACCGACAAGAAAAATTCCATACCAAATGTCCCGACACACCATGGCTTATTTTCTAATCGGCANATGTCCGCCACAATACCGACAAGAAAAATTCCATACCAAATGTCCCGACACACCATGGCTTATTTTCTAATCGGCAAACGCATAATTTGAAGGAAAATTACTTCCAACCCAGCGTATATTACGTTGCTGTTGCAACTTTATAAGCTAATAGTTCTCAACCTTTGTTAAATCGTGGACCGTTAAATAATATTTTTTATTTATTTATAAGACGAGGACCTGCTCCCGTCAAATTTACTCGCAAAAACCTTTTCAATTTTTTTAACTCAAACTGTTACAATAAAGCTGATCTCGCAGAAAAAAAACTGATTTTACAAATACCAGTATTTTTAAAATTTACAATCCCCGCGCAGAATGTAAAACACCTGGCTTTAAATACTAAAAGGAGGAACAAAACTATATTTCTGAGACACAGCTGCGAGAGAATAAATAAATTGCAAGTTTATATTTAAGCCTTTTTTTTCCCGAATGTGAAGGGTAGGCGGTAACTTAATTTACTAAATTATATTTTATTAGTTTTTTTTTAACAATGCGATACCAGGAGAGTGATATTCCTAGCTTGGACAGCCCCATAGGTACCATTAGACTTCTTCCTCAGATAAGAAAAATCTAAGGCTAAGCAATTCGGATGATAGTGTGAGAACGAAGGCAAGGAAAATTAGGATTATTTTTCTGCATCTGAAAGGGTACTGGCCTTTGGCCCAGCTGTTGAGAAACACTGATATATGCTAGATAACGTCTACAGAAATATTTCACGCGTCATTAGAAGAGTTGAAACACATAATATTTAATCATAACCTTCAGCAGTACTATTTTAGAAGTTTATTGATGTAAAGCATGTTACAATATATACAAAAAAATACACATATTTTAAATATATATATATATATTGAGGCGCTACCATATGTTCTGTTGGTATATACCATACCAAACATTTTTGTCGTCAACACAAAGCTTTTGTAACTACCCCAAAATACATCTTATTGGCCACAAGACTTCAGTGGTGACAGATAAAAAATGTTGTGTTAACCGCGAAAGAATTTGGCAGGGCCAATACCAACAAAACGCTATATGGCTGCCATAGAAAATTATTTTCAGTGCTGCTATTTGCTCAGTTAGATTGTGATACGTTTCAACATTCCTAGCACTGCAGATACATATTTTGCCTTCAAAATTAAGAATCATTTACGCAACATGCGTAAATTTATTTTGTCCGCTGGAGTATTATTGGCGAAAACGTGAACATTTCCCATGCAGCCAGTTCAGTCGCTGTAAAAACACAACTAGAAGGCTTGCAAACAAATGGTTTGTCGTGATAACACAGTTCCGCAAACAGATATGTTGTCAATGCATTTCTACGTACAAAAAAAACCAAATAATATAACAAAGAGCGAAGATACATTTAATAAACTATTCTGGGTATATTGTGGCTATATTATCGCTAAAATACTCTGATTGGTTTCTTCTTTAGGCCCACTTTGTATAATTATACAATGCAAAATATTGAGAAAAAAAATCAAATTTTTTGAGAGTGATTGGTGCACTGATGGTTAAAAATTACTGTTATGTGCACACCTTACTATAGAGTTACGTTGTCACAAAAATAAAGATTATGAAATAAAAACAAGGAAGGAAATAAAAGCCGTTTACAGTTATGAGATTGTGACGTCCATACCTATCCCCACATGACAAGTCACAATTGGCAAACACTATTGACTGACCAGCAAAACTACAGTTAAAAAAGAAACTAGATCACTAAACAACTGTAGGTAATTTAATTTAAACATAATTTACTAGAATTTATAAATCAAAATAAATGTAAATTAATTGGAGAAATGTAAATTTTTTTCTAAATAATTTACAATAAAATTTTTGACATGTTTTTAAGCTTTAATTTTTTTATGATGAAACTTGATTACTTGTTACCTTTCATGTATTACTGCTCACTTGGTACTATATAAACCTAAATAATACATTATATGTCTCGCTGTATACCATTAATACATACATTATGAAACTTTCTCTATATATGACGAGAATAGTTTTGGCCGATGGTTGAAGAATTTCTCCACACAGAAAAACATGAGATATATGCTTGCACTCCAATGAGGTTGTTGAAAAGTGTCAAAGTCAGAAAACACTGTTTTAAGTAGCCCTACGTTTACGATGATTATTTTTTTTTTTTTTTTTTGTAAAACACTGTGTTAAACTAAGTATAGCTACAATGCTGTATCTTTTTTGAAAATATTGCTTAATTAAAACCCTATTGTCACCACGCCTGCCTGGCGCTTGAGCTGCGTTTCAATGTGTTTAAATCCTGGTTCTTTGACGAAACTATTAAACGTACCCCTTGTATGTTTACCTACGAAATGACATCGTACCCCAGACGAGGACAGAATGGTCCTTTAAAGTTACCACGCATGCTGTAAATGTTATTTTGGAGCTATCCAATATAGTTAAAAACGACTTTTTCACACTGCCATATTTTAAAACATACTAGCCAGACACGAGTGGAACTACGATAGGAGCATGTCTTGAACTTTGCTACATAATTTTCATCGATAAAATGACAGGGACGCCGCTGAAAGTACACGCAGCACTATGAGGACACCCCGCGCCAGTTCACGAGCTCTGCGCGTAGTGGTGATGACGCTCTTGTAGCGCGTGCCGGTGTAACCCTTATAGCTCCCGCCACCGCGATGCAGCCAGGCGGGCCCCTTGCAACTCCAAGCAAACAGAAGGCACGCGAAGCTAGGTTTCGCTATCTACCATCGCCGCCCGCAATGCTGCATTATGCCCGGACGCGACCTCGAGCAGTTCAGTATTGTTTACTGAGGATTCCCCTTCAGGAGATGATTCGGAATGGGCGAGACTTATATTTGAAACGGCAAGCTCTTTGAGCAGATGCACGATCACTGGGCGACTGGAGAAGCGCTGGCGCTCGTGACACCAGCGTCCCACATGCTGCGCCGATCCCATAGTGCGTATACCTGTCGACGTTTCCCGCCCAACATCTTCTGACGATGCCACAACTTGATAATAAGTTCCTCTCATGCTCTGTAAGGAGGGTTTAGTTTCCGAATCCTGATAGTCTTCCCGCAGATGAGTCGGATCCAAACATTATTCACAAATCGACAAATTTAGCTGACAGTGCCAGAGTCCCACACACATTGTCAAAATGAGTTTATGTGGTTTTTAGACAGTTTCTACCATCTCCCTTTTGCTATAGAAGTCGTTGTAATTGCGACTGTAAACTGTGCCATTTTCATCAATTTACAGAAATTAGTACATTCTTCCTCAGTGAGAATTTTTGTACCAGACAGGGTTATCCTACACTAGAATGTTGTCCGCTGTGTAAACAATGTCACCAACCTTATAGAACTTTAAATAATGCAATGTTAATGTTTAAATTTTATATATAAATATTATGCAAGTTCAAATGCAAAAAAACTTTTATACCTTAGTACGTGAATCTAAATAATATGTACGATTATTACTAATATAGCCTTAAAGAAAGTTGGAATATCAGGCGTTACAAAACGTTAACATTGTGTTTCATGTCTTATGTATAATGTTGTTCATTTTATCTCTGTGTTTATGTATGTTCTTACTGTAAAGGAAGTATGCAGTGATACTATGAACATTTAAACACATTTCGTTTTGTCATATTTTTTAGGTTACCACAACATGTGTATCAAGTATTAAACTAAAAACAGCTGTATCTCAATATATGTANTTCGTTTTGTCATATTTTTTAGGTTACCACAACATGTGTATCAAGTATTAAACTAAAAACAGCTGTATCTCAATATACGTATTTTTTTTTCGATATAACTATTCTACTAAATATTCGTTTTGCTCATAAATCGATTTTTGTCGTATAGCTTGCTCTGTCACTGAGCCCCTAAATTTGCTGTGAATACCTGGAGTTGCTCCAACAGTTAAAATGTTTTGTTTTAAATATTTTTAAGCTATCAATCGTCCGCTCCTTGGGCATGCGGCAGTGTCCTTGTCATGGTAGTTTGTGCAATACAGAGTTGAAAGTAACAAGCGCTTACTTGGGGCGTACCGGACGGCTGCTCTACGCGTGATATACATCTGCGAGCCTTTGCGACGATCAGCAGTCCTGCAACCCGCCGCTAATATCGGGTAGGGTGTATGGAGGATGAGAAAAATCTGAGAACACAAGTCCAGAATTCTTCATTATAAGCGACCAAAAAATACGCATTTTATCAGTAAGTTCGTGAGTGTAAAAGCTAATGAGTATTCAATTCGAAGTCTATACACACGTGAGGATGTTCGCAGAACGATGACAACGGGGAAACAATGTATATAGGCTTTTCGCGGTTTATTCACACTTTTTGAATAAAACCTTTGAAAAATCACTCCACGTGTGACATGATTGGTTCTTTCCTAAATACAGTATTTCACATCTCACGTGCGTTTTATACTCCTGTTAACATAAAACTATTCTTGGTTAAATTAAACCTTTAATTAAAATTTGTTCATAAATTATAATACTTAATTTAAATTCAAATCAATATAAACGAGATAAAAGGTGGGTTAGTAATTCCTATTAAGAAATAGTTCCTATGAAAAATATTATTGACGTGAGTTAGCACGAATGCGGTGCTTTATCCCTTTGGTGTAATTTTCTAGACTTGGTTCAGCTTTATTTGCAAGAGGTGGAGGAATATCCGGGAAGTAGAACTTAAGCGGACCACCAGAAAAAATTCAATCAGCCTTGAATGGACTATATTATTTGATCAGCAATGGAAAATAAAATGCTGTATTCTCAAACGCGGGAAATAATTATATAATTTTGCACTTTACTGGAAAAGAGGACAGACGTAAGTGAAAAGTTATTCTTATAACGATAACCCTTAAAATAATTGTGAAATTACGTTGTTTAAAATTAAAGAAAACTAATTATAAGTTTTAATATAATATAAAAACGATATTCACTAACGTATTAAAATTGTATGCGATACTGAGAAGAATAAACCCAACACAATAATATATAGTTATAATAATAGTTACAATAATATATGTTTGGAAAAAATCGTTTAATCTTGTTTACAAAATAAATTTTGAAATGGTTGTTCCATAAGCAGTTAATTTTTACAAGTTTCTAAGAACGTTGTAATCCATGCAGGGAGGGAAAATGGATTCGGTTGTAGTTCTGTGGCGACATGGAAATTCTAGCAGGCATGCTGTTGACAGTATGTATTAGAAACATCATATACAGATACTCCTTGTGGTAAATTTTGTACTTTAGCTCCAAATAAATAAAGTTAGGTTTTTTTATATTATATCTCCGGGAAAAATTAACCGATTTCCACTTAATTGTTCACACAAGTAACACTGTGGTAGGCCGTAAAAACTTACATGTTTTAAGTGGCTCAGTCACCTATTTTCAAAATTACGACCCTGTAAATATTTTAGGTTAGTAAACACTAACATTTGAAACATCAGACTGATTAAATCCGAAGTTGATACTCCGGATGATACCTTCCTATCAACAATACGTCAATTCCTACTTATCAACTCATCTTGTAAGAACTTATTTAAAAATTAATTAAACCCATGTTGAGGAATGTAGGATCATTAGCTGTATCAGCTACTTCTAGTTACTAAAATGCAACTGCCGAGAAATAGCAGGTAATTACTTTGTGCTGTCGAATACAGAAGTAATAACAGTAACAGAGACACTGTTCCTTATCCATGAATTTCAGTAAGCAATTCAACCAGTATTGTCAAGCCATAAAAAACAGAGAGTATTTCAGGTTGTTGCTAAAATTCTTATTATCCTACATGGATGGTGTTAAATTAATTTAACAACGAACTAGCTACGCATTTGGTTACGTGATTTATCCAGGTGAAATAAATTCAGAAAAGCAATTTACTAATTAGTTTACTTGTAAAATTCTTAATTAAAGAAAACATCTGTGTGCCTTTTTTATGAAGCTCACTGTGCTCATTCGGAAGACATAATTTGGTGAGGAAGCAATCGACTGTCGCAGTCGTAGTTGATATCGACTCCGGAACACCTCCAGCAGTAGCTGCGAGCAAAGGTGTCTCGCAGCGCCGGGGAGTTGTTTGTCTATCCCCGGCAACGAGTGAGGGTAGGGCAATTGTCCCGAGGGCGTCTGGGATCGCTGATTACAACTCCTTCCCGGGCCCGAAACCTACCCTTCTCCCCGACGCCCAAGCTTCGCAACGGGTTCGGAATGAATAACGAGCAAGGGTGGTAGCGGTACACTAGGCGAGAATACTCGCACCAGGGTTAGGGAAAGAGAGAGAGAGAGAGCGCGCGCGAAAGAGGGAGGCGAACTTGTAATACAGCACGCTCCTTCTCATCGCCTGAAACATAGGCAGCCCTGCTCTGCCCTGGAGTTGGTTGTGTTGTGGAACTTCGACAACGGAAGCACCGTCGATTCGAGAGCGGAACCGATGGCGTGGAGAGGATAGAGGAAGTGTCGCGAAGTCATACGTCACTGCACTGCAACACNATTCAATCAGCCTTGAATGGACTATATTATTTGATCAGCAATGGAAAATAAAATGCTGTATTCTCAAACGCGGGAAGTAATTATATAATTTTGCACTTTACTGGAAAAGAGGACAGACGTAAGTGAAAAGTTATTCTTATAACGATAACCCTTAAAATAATTGTGAAATTACGTTGTTTAAAATTAAAGAAAACTAATTATAACTTTTAATATAATATAAAAACGATATTCACTAACGTATTAAAATTTTATGCGATACTGAGAAGAATAAACCCAACACAATAATATATAGTTATAATAATAGTTACAATAATATATGTTTGGAAAAAATCGTTTAATCTTGTTTACAAAATAAATTTTGAAATGGTTTTTCATTTAGCAGTTAATTTTTACAAGTTTCTAAGAACGTTGTAATCCATGCAGGGAGGGAAAATGGATTCGGTTGTAGTTCTGTGGCGACATGGAAATTCTAGCAGGCATGCTGTTGACAGTATGTATTAGAAACATCATATACAGATACTCCTTTTGGCAAATTTTGTACTTTAGCTCCAAATAAATAAAGTTAGGTTTTTTTATATTATATCTCCGGGAAAAATCAACCGATTTCCACTTAATTGTTCACACAAGTAACACTGTGGTAGGCCGTACAAACTTACATGTTTTAAGTGGCTCAGTCACCTATTTTCAAAATTACGACCCTGTAAATATTTTAGGTTAGTAAACACTAACATTTGAAACATCAGACTGATTAAATCCGAAGTTGATACTCCGGATGATACCTTCCTATCAACAATACGTCAATTCCTACTTATCAACTCATCTTGTAAGAACTTATTTAAAAATTAATTAAACCCATGTTGAGGAATGTAGGATCATTAGCTGTATCAACTACTTCTAGTTACTAAAATGCAACTGCCGAGAAATAGCAGGTAATTACTTTGTGCTGTCGAATACAGGAGTAATAACAGTAACAGAGACACTGTTCCTTATCCATGAATTTCAGTAAGCAATTCAACCAGTATTGTCAAGCCATAAAAAAACAGAGAGTATTTCAGGTTGTTGCTAAAATTCTTATTATCCTGCATGGATGGTGTTAAATTAATTTAACAATGAACTAGCTACGCATTTGGTTACGTGATTTATCCAGGTGAAATAAATTCAGAAAAGCAATTTACTAATTAGTTTACTTGTAAAATTCTTAATTAAAGAAAACATCTGTGTGCCTTTTTTTATGAAGCTCACTGTGCTCATTCGGAAGACATAATTTGGTGAGGAAGCAATCGACTGTCGCAGTCGTAGTTGATATCGACTCCGGAACACCTCCAGCAGTAGCTGCGAGCAAAGGTGTCTCGCAGCGCCGGGGAGTTGTTTGTCTATCCCCGGCAACGAGTGAGGGTAGGGCAATTGTCCCGAGGGCGTCTGGGATCGCTGATTACAACTCCTTCCCGGGCCCGAAACCTACCCTTCTCCCCGACGCCCAAGCTTCGCAACGGGTTCGGAATGAATAACGAGCAAGGGTGGTAGCGGTACACTAGGCGAGAATACTCGCACCAGGGTTAGGGAAAGAGAGAGAGAGAGAGAGCGCGCGAAAGAGGGAGGCGAACTTGTAATACAGCACGCTCCTTCTCATCGCCTGAAACATAGGCAGCCCTGCTCTGCCCTGGAGTTGGTTGTGTTGTGGAACTTCGACAACGGAAGCACCGTCGATTCGAGAGCGGAACCGATGGCGTGGAGAGGATAGAGGAAGTGTCGCGAAGTCATACGTCACTGCACTGCAACACCGTTAACAGGAAAAAATAAGAGTTTCTTTCGGTTGGTTCTTCCATTTGGCTAGGAAAAGTTTTCTCTGCGAACGAACCGTGTCATGTGATCTTTGCAGAGTATGTGCANCTGGTTCTTCCATTTGGCTAGGAAAAGTTTTCTCTGCGAACGAACCGTGTCATGTGATCTTTGCAGAGTATGTGCAATACCCAATGCAGTCAAAGTCACCAAAGCTTGTTTGACCTTACGGTAACTCATACGGCCCTAATTCGTGAGGTGTGGGCGTTGATACGGGGAATATCCTCTGGGGTAGTTATTACAGAGCAGTTTCCCATTTACAGTCGTAAGTTGTTCAGCCCCTTTTACACTCTTCTAACTATTTCCCTAACAGAAATGTATCGGTCGTCCTATCACTGGCATTGTGTTGTTGACCAGCGCATTAATAAGTAAAATTAAATCCCCTGACTATTCATGCTGTTTCGTGGAAGTGATGAGTTGTCAATGATCACATCACTTGTTTCCCTCGCCAGCTGTGCTCACTCCTCCCGGCCTTGGCCGCCGTTATGTCACATACTATATTCATTATACGATAAAGACATTGGCATTGACGTAGAGGCGGCGAAACGTTGATCGTAGAAAAATTTCTTGGAGTCCCTTCGTAATCGGAAGTGTGGACTCGAGAATAAATACACATGGAGCTAACTGGAGGTGATGTAAAAACAGATCAAGCATTTGGAGTCAATTATGAATATATGCTTCCAAGTACTTGGATATTGTGTGGTCAGTGAGTCGTGGGTTTGGTGTGACTATATGAGTGATTGGTGTATTGCTGTATTAACCCTGCAGACCCCGATCGCCCCGAAGGAAATAATAACATCGCGAGGACTCGAGCACACGGCGAATTAAATATTGTACCAACTAAAGCATTAATGCGCGAAAATCAGTTGGCCCCCACGAAGGTATCACTTCGATGAGCGATCAATCGAGGTTGTATACGTGCCACCAGTTGGTTGAAATTCCACAGAATGAAGGACAGTCGATAGAAAAAACTCGCTTCCAACTATGCATTAGCTCTGTGAGTGGAGACACAGCTACGGCGTTGTCATGAGTAGACAGTAGAGGAGACGATAGCACTTCGAAAGGACTACGGGTTTCTCAGCGACTATTTACACAGGAGTCTTGAGAACCGATAAGGGTGAAGCGAGGTGAGTATCGAGCAGCGCCTGAATGAAGGGATGGGGTAAAACGGGAGATCCCCGAGCAAACCCGCCGACCAGTTGCATCGTCCGGCACGATTTCCAAGTGAGAAAATCAGATAGCGGCCCCGCAGGGAATCAAACCTGGTTCTCCTTGGTGGGTGNGTCCGGCACGATTTCCAAGTGAGAAAATCAGATAGCGGCCCCGCAGGGAATCAAACCTGGTTCTCCTTGGTGGGTGGCGAGCGCTCTAGCTGCTGTGCCACAGTGGTCCCTAATGTGATGTAAAATGACACAACTTTCACAACTGTATATGATTGGAGCTTCATTTTCGGCCAACTGATGTTCAAGTCTTAAGTGCACCATGCTGATCAAGAGTATCTCAGACGTCCTACTCCAGGGGGGGGCCCCTTGCTTAGGTTTTACCACTACTGGGAACAGTTATGAAGCACGTAAATCGCGTGAATCGCGTGCATATGGGAAATATTTACTTTTTAATAATAATGAAACGTGACAAATAACTGGCTCTTCGTGTCTACTGGTGAGGACGAGCTATTATAGTGGATTGTGGAACGTATTATATGATAGCTCTATTCTTCCGGACCAAATCTCCATTCTATTAATGTTCTGGCAACTCCCACAACTTTCAACAGCACAATTGCCCATTAGAGCGAGTGTGAGTGAAGATATTTGGGTGGCTCTTAACAGCGAGGTATTGACAGCCGATGAGGTTGATTGAGATAAGTATGGTGCGGCGCCGGAATGAAATGGCGGGGGAAACGGGAGATCCCTGAGAAAACCCGCCGACCAACGCCATTGTCCGGCACGATTTCGACATTCTGGCGGGGAGACGGGAGATCCCCGAGAAAACCCGCCGACCAACGGCATTGTCCGGCATGATTTCCACATGCTAAAATCCGGTGACCCGGCCGGGGGTTGAACCCGGTTTGCCTAGGTGGGAGGCGAGCAGGCTAACCGCTCAGCCACCGTGGCCCTAGTTTCCCATTTGATAAAACGAAATAAAACGAAAACATTCATGTGCCTTATAATAGGTCATAACATGGTTTTCCAATTACCCTTTTAATTAAATGACCAAAAAACTCATTTTGAAACCACGCAGGGAATCTGTTCTGCAATTCGTTTCCCAAGCATTATACGTACGCGCTGTTAACAGAACTTGCTATGGAAATATCACCCGGGATTGCAGAACGTTTCCAAAGGATATAACAAATCTGCAGTGTATACATGAATAAGAATATGAAATTTCAGATGCACATTATTGGAGCCTGGAAAAAGCTGATACATTATTTGACGATAGTTTGAACTTCAGAGGTTTCTATAACTCAAATGTGTAACAAGAACGGTATACTTTGTATACCCTAACGTATTCTAAGCAATTAATAAGTGCATTTTTACCAAATGAAACAAATATGTATAAGCCAGTAAAATAATAGAGCTCAAAAAACTATTCCGTTATTTGACTTAAACTGTTCTTATGACGGGAGTCCGTTCATTGCCATATGTTTTAATTTTTATCGCTTAAATGTAAGTTTAATGAATAAACCTCAGGAAATGTATTTCGTATTAACCTTTGAAGGAAGTGCTAATGTTGAATTTAAAAACTATCTCGTGAATTTGAGTCTCCAATTAAAATTCTAGATGAAAAATTTAAAACTGTGGACTTAAGAAAATGTAAACTTATTTAATTCACATTTAGAATATAATTCTTTCATTCAAACGCATATTAACTGATTTAAGTTTCCAGTGAAATAAGTCTAGAATTTTGATTTGTGTTAAATAATAAAATAACTTTTTTATATAATTTATGTTGTGACCCAACTAATAAACATATCAAGAAAAATGAAAATGAATATAAAACAGACATGAAGATATTAAACAAATGCATTGTATAATTTTAAGCTCTCAAAAACTTATTTTTAAAATAAAAATTTTATAGTGTCTGTTACCTACCGCCATTACTTATTTCCCCCATTTAAAAATTATTTTCAAATATGAATTGAATACATGGAATCAATTAATGGTTCAATAATTATCAAAGACAATACTAGGAGTGAAAAAAACTTTAAATGGCCGATTGTGTGTTAAATATTGATTAACAGGTATTGCCCCCAATCGGTAAAACCTGAGTCACTGAAGACATCAGTGACACAGCTTTACAGGATTTTCAGCAATTTCTTCTACTATGTGGTGAATTAATCTGCTCTACTTGACTATCGTTAGTAGTTTCTACTTATTCACCAGTAGGTAAATACTTACATATTTATGTAGATATGTAGATAGAATGGCAGGTAAGTATTTAGGTAGGTAGTTAGGTAGTAAGGTAGGTAGTTCAGTAGTTAGAAAGGTAGTTAAGGGATTTTGTAGGTAGTAGGGAATGTAGCTATATAGTTGTGTAGGTCTCTAGGTAATTAGGTATGTACAAAGGTAGGTAGCTAAATACTTATGTAGGTAGCTACGCAGTTATGTAGCTATGTGGTAGGTAGTTAGGTAGTTGGTTAACAGCTAGGTAGTTAAGAAGGTAGCTTTGCAGTTAGGTGGATAGCTGAGAAAATATATTGTTAGCTGTTTAGGTATCCAGGTAGTTAGATATGTAGCAAGGTATTTTAAAAACGTAGAAATACAATTAAGTAGGTAGTTATTTAGGTAGCTATGTAGGTAGTCAGATACATAGGTAGTTCGATAATTATATTTAAAACTAGCAAACCCGGCGAACTCCGTTTCGCCACCAGATGGCTTCGTTTTATGCAACATTTTGTTTGGTNAGATATGTAGCAAGGTATTTTAAAAACGTAGAAATACAATTAAGTAGGTAGTTATTTAGGTAGCTATGTAGGTAGTTGGATACATAGGTAGTTCGATAATTATATTTAAAATTAGGAAGATAGGTTGGTTGTTAGGTAGGTGTAACTAAGTAATTATGTTGTGAGATAGTAAGGTAGGTTATTTTNAATTAGGAAGATAGGTTGGTTGTTAGGTAGGTGTAACTAAGTAATTATGTTGTGAGATAGTAAGGTAGGTTATTTTATATTTAGGTAGGGAAGTAGTTAGGCATGTAGGAAGCTTGGTAGGTAGATTGCTAATTATGTGTGTAACTAGGCAGGTATGTTGCTAATTAGGTAGGTAGTTAGCTAAATAGCAATTATGTAGAACTTGAGCTAGCATCAACAGCAGAGACATTCAAACTGGAAGAGTTTATTCAGACGAGCAAGGGGAAGAATTCGGCCATTACCATTTTTAATAATGCGCCATACCATTTGACTGAAGTGATTTCGGAAAGCCATGAGAAATTGAAATCAGGGTGATTGGACCGGTATTCGAACCAAAGTCTTCCCGAATGCGAGTCCAGCGTGTTACCACATCTGAAGTTTCGTATATCATAATGTCACTGCTTCAAACTGCCNGTCTTCCCGAATGCGAGTCCAGCGTGTTACCACATCTGAAGTTTCGTATATCATAATGTCACTGCTTCAAACTGCCGAATCTTTTTTACAGTCTGAATCACTTTATTTAATTACTTGTGAGGGTGTAAATGTGTGTTGATTTTGAAGGTGGTGGGATGGAGTATGTGAAAGAGCCCATATTAACAAGGGAGTACGATCATTCAGTGGTTTTCCTTTCCATTCCGCAGTGTGGAGATAACACAGATCCGTCTGCATGTGAAAATGTCCAAGCACTTGTGCTAGTAAATAATACCAGATTACCCAGGTGGGTAGCAACTATGCTACCAACTATGCCACACATGTGGTTGAATTTTAAAAAAAGAAGATTTTAGTTCGTGTTTTACGATATATAGTACACACAGAAAAAAAATGCAAAAGTAAAAAAGGACTTCCTGCTTATAGCGGGCTCCAAAACAAACTGATTTTTATTCTGTCCTCATAAATGGAATCATTCTGGGTTGAAAGGAAGTAGCTTCGTTTCGAGCTCTTTGCCAGTTGAGTTTGATGTCCCTCAGTGCACGGCCAATGAGGAATTTTGATGAATTGTGGTGGAATATTAACGAAAAATGTGGTCAGTAGAATGATTTGAGGGAGATTGAGGCAAGACCTGGAGTCGACGGAGCTCGAAGCTGTTCACGTTCTGTTATTTCGGTCGTCCGGCGGCCATTTTCCCCTTCAAATTTACTGTTTTTTCTAAAAAAAAAAAAATAATAATCTAGTATCCCACTTGCAAAAGCGAACCTTAGAAATTAATTTTTCGATCGATCGGAAGGATTTGGGAGACTCGCTTTTCTAGGGAAAAGCAGTGGCTGCCATTTAGGTTTTAAAAGCATAGGATTTGCCAAAACGATAGTGTGTCCTGTGTCCGGAGTCACAGCTGACCATCCACCATCTTGGTTCTGTTAGCCAGCTTGTCCGTCATGTTGAAAGTCGGTGAACTTGACCGTCGACTGTGACACTGTGACCTTGAATGACTTTGAACCCAAAATATCGCAGAATTCTCAAAAAAATTCAAAAAAAAAAAAAATTAAGAAAACTTCCATAATTTTATTAAAAACATCTTTAAAATGTTATTTTAAAATGTATTTAAAAATTTGGAAAATTCAAATTTTTCATGTTTGGGCTTAATCGG